>CAIGRB010028587.1:127590-193978 GCA_903798255.1 Fraxinus quadrangulata
TTTTTTTTTTTTTTTTCTTTTTCTACTTCTGAGAAGTTTGCTAAATTTCGATAGAACTTTCTTGAAACACTGCGTAAATGATATAGTTTAACTAGAGTATGTGAACCTCCACTCTTATGTCAAGCAGGATAAAGCACAATAGGATGAAATTCTTGCGCTATATCTTACACTTCTTATGACAACTTAATGTTTGTGTCTGTGGAGTATTTGCTGTAAGATTAATTCCATTTCACCAGAATTCCAAATCTCACATGGAGGTGGGTCCCCCTGTGAATAAAATATTGCAAAAAATGCGAGCCCACTTGTGTTGTTTTTTATCTGTTGGTTTTCTGTGTGGACAGTATTATGTATACACAGCAAAACTGTTTCTGTAGATACCTATTACACTTCATGTAATGTATTGCTAGTGTGCCCAGGACATAATCAGTTAGTTAGATTTATTCTGAATGGAGAGTTGTTTATCTATCTATTTTGCAAGGCAGCTTTCGATATATTACCATGACAATGACGCAGCACAATTAAGTCCTTTTATTGTCATTTCCCTTAAACATTAAAAGGGATGTACTACAAGTACATAGGGGGGCACCATAATGGTGTTCCTTATGTACAAGAAAAATAATTCACATTTAAAATCACAGATTTGGTGAACAGTTTAAATTTTGTTTGCTACACGAGAGGGAGAAAAACTAAGCCCCTGTTTGATGGCCATTATTTTAAGAAAATAGAGTTTTGAATATTGATTTTTTGAAGAATGCGTGCCTAAAAAATAAGAAAAGTTTTGAGTTTACGTGCAAAATATTTTATTGTGTAAATGTGTGGTTGAAAATGAGCATGAAAATTAAAGAGTTTTGAAATAATGGTTGTCAAACGAGAGATAAATTAGTAGGAACCTTTGGGCTGGTTTCTGGAATATTAATGATCAATTCCTGCGATGAAAATGTTGTCTAGTGGCCAGCATGTATTCTCTATTTCATGGGTTTTCCTCCAAAAACTGCAAGCTTGTGCACGTATCATCACTGTTTAAGATGCAGGTTGTAGTATCACTGATCATGTCTAGGCACTGAGCATATTGGATCGATGATAGAGTAGATACTTTGGAATGTTGGCTATGGCTTCTGCCAAGGAGGTAATTCTTTTGCTTTCGGTTGTCCACAAGGAAGAAACCTTTTCCACTATTCTCTAGTTCACTAACTGAAATCAACCTTATTGTTGTAAGTAAATGTCCACTCATTTTAGATCATCGACGGTGAGGGTTGTGCTGACTCTGATATTGTCGGTGCTGCCTCCACACACTAGACAATATAAGAGAAACATAATATATAGGATTAAGCTATTTGTACATTCAAATATGTACTTCTTGTTTGACACTCATGTGTGTCAAAAATCTAGCATCTGTTTGAAAAAAGTGTTGTTAAAATCAATATCCAGAATATCTGCCAACTCATTGGAATGTCAAACTAGGTGTAAACAATGATATACGTGTAACATGATTCTAATATATAACCTCTATGTGCTTTAAGATCGAAAGTATTCAAGTAATGAAATGTTGGCTTCTCTTTGTTGTGGTATACTTCAAACACTATATATTTCAAAAATGTTTCATGACTTCCCTGTGTAAGATTTCTGCTCTATATAGTTGTTATTTGTACTTGTTCCTTTCTGATATTTAAGAAAATGTGAAACAGGAAGTCATGGTAGAAAAACATTTTACCTAATCAAATTTTTTGTGAGAATGTAAATTTTATCAGTTGCTCAGAAATTCACTCCTGTAAGTATTTGCACTTTAGGCCAAAAAAAAAAATTCATGGTTACCATTCCAGCCTAATAGTTAGTTAATGGACAAAATATAGTTAGGGACTCAAATGCTATCTTATGTAAAGAGTAGGGACCTGTTATGCAATTTTCTCTAAAATAATTCATAAAGGTGAAGAGTCAACTTAATCCTCTCTCTCATGGAAAAAGGTTAAACAAATAAAAGTAAAACAATGGAAACAAACTCATTTTCATAAATTTAAACTAAAATAATGCGTTGAAAAAATAGAAAAAATAAATAACAGGCGAGGCTCCCACCCCCCACGCCCCCAGACTTTTCAAAAAGCTACCCGCACCCTCGACCGCCCATCATTTCATTTCATTCTTTCTTTTCTTTCAATTTACGTCTCTAATTTCATCCTTTCAACCACCGTCCTCCGCCGCCCGCCCGCGCCCCCTCATCCGCCGTCGAAATCGTTCGAGATCATCTCGATCTTAGTCCCAGAATTATTAGAAAAGAAAAAGGCCTAATTACCCTCCATCTTGTTCTTTGTTGTTTTTGATTTAATGGATAAATATGAAATGGATTACTCGGAGAAAAAACCATACAAGATGATGAATTCGAATGCGATGATGAATCGGTCATTGACGGTGAACAGGTCAAGTGAAATTACAAATAAACCCCTGTACGACCTGTACTCCTCTCCGGCTTTACAGCGTAAGGGATCCATCAAGAACCTCTATAATTCTTCCTTTGGATCAATGGTTTCGGCCGGAGTTTCGTTGAAGGGAAAGGTTAAAAAATTATGTTCAATTTTTGAATCCCCCAAGGAACCCCCAAATTTACAATCCCTGCAACCCCCCTCGCCCGGACCTACGAAGTCCACAAAATTGTTGTTGCC
This sequence comes from Fraxinus quadrangulata, assembly GCA_903798255.1. Lineage (NCBI taxonomy): Eukaryota > Viridiplantae > Streptophyta > Magnoliopsida > Lamiales > Oleaceae > Fraxinus > Fraxinus quadrangulata. The sequence continues at coordinate 130,245 of CAIGRB010028587.1, forward strand.
ACCAGAGTCCAAATCGTTTGACGATTATATCCCTTCTCCGATCCCAGATTCTCCATTCCGGCTCCCAGGCACGGAGGACAGAGTTGTCATTTACTCTACCAGCCTCCGTGGTATAAGAAGAACATTCCAGGATTGCCATAGTATTCGACTGATATTTAGAGGGTTTCGTGTAAACCTTGATGAGAGGGACATATCAATGGATGTTGCATACAAAAAGGAATTACATAAAGTATTGGGGGAAAACAATGTGAGCTTGCCCCAAGTCTTTATTAAAGGGAAGTACATTGGTGGAGCTGAAGTTGTTAAACAGCTGCTCGAGGCAGGCGAGCTGGTGAGGCTGCTTAAGGGGCTACCGATGCGTCCGCTGAAGCCTTGTGAGGCATGCGATGATGTGAGGTTTTTCCCGTGCACGAGCTGCAATGGAAGCCGTAAAGTATTTGACGAGGATGAGGAGCAGCTGAAGAGGTGCCCTGAGTGCAATGAGAATGGGCTGGTGCGCTGTCCTCTATGCTGCCTATGAGCGATTATTGTGAGTAGATTTTAATAAGTAGGAAGATGCTGTGATTGCGTGCTACTGAGTACAGTTTCTGGGTTATTGGAATGTTATTGATTATGATATGTGGTTTATTGACTCAAAATACTGAGATAATAGGCTTTGTAAATAGTTTGTGTAGTATCAAGTCACACAATCGGGTGAATATATCCGATGTTCACCTTGGTGGTGAACGGTGACGTTCTATATTAAAGTGCCCATTATGCTGAGGCACTCGTGGCTATATGCTGCAAAAGTTTCCTGTGATGAAATCTTGATGAAATTGATAATATTGGTGGTTTGAACAACCACTTTGGTTTTTTCATCCATGTTCTCTAGATTGCTTTTTAACTGCTTTTCTATATCTCTGGCCCCTGAGGAACACATTATCATTGTTGGGCTGTAATGATTCAATCCAATTTGAATGTATACGTCGTAGTATATGCCAGATGACGTACACTAATCTGAATGCACAGACTCAAGTGATACAGTTGCATTTATTAGGCAGCTAGGGTGGAGTTTAATGAAAAATTCGATTGTTTTACTAATCAGCGATTGAAATTATTATTGCAGTTTTACCGAATTTTTACATGGTTGGATTGCACGATCTTTATCTCTGTCTCAAAAAATTTGATTTTTGCTTTATTACTTCAAATTTTCTTTTAATGTTCTTTCTCTTCTCTGCAATTTTGCTTCAGTGACTCGATTTAAAGAGAAATGTCTGTTACGGAAGAAGTAAACTTGGAGCTAGTGGGTTTTTAAAATTTTTGAAGATATGTATTGGCTGATATATCTAATTGACTGAAACCATTACCCTCGAAGTAGAGTCTCAGCCATTCCATATGTATATAACAAACTAATCCTTGAATTGAATCTTTTTAAATGATTTCTGAATTTGTAGTTACTTAAAAAGTAGAAATTTCAGCACAATCGATCCATTTTCTTAGTATCAAATTTATGCAGGGATGATTTATTATTTTGGCCCTTGTATACTAAAATGATTTTAGAAACTGTGAAAGATGATTTTTTGCTAGAATAGTGAGTTTAGAAAGAAAATGATAATTGTTTTTCTCTAGAATTATATTGGAATAATATTCTCTTTGAGTGGATAATATGGTTTATTTGCTCATTGTATTGTTGATTATGAATTTTTGACTCTTTCACGAGGATTTGATTTGATTTGATTAGTGGGCATAATAGATTATGTTAATGAACTCAGTATAGCATCTTTAAATTTTTTCTTCGATTTTAAGATTTTACCGGTTCTTGTGTTGTGTTATTTAGTTTAGAGCTTCTCATCCCTTGATGCAAAATAGGTTTTTTCAATGACTTCATTTTGTAAGCGATCCTCTCCCTCTCTCTTCCCAATCTAAAGTTTAAAGAGATTAGTTACCATTGTAAATTATGGACATCCCATTTAATTTCTTTAGATTATGCTCAGGCTGAGAAACTCTATGGAAGACTGTTCAACATATCATAGTTGTCCAAATTATAATTGAGAATTTATTCAGATTAAGCTAGTTCAGGACTAGCTTATAGGAATGGATTTGTGAGTCAAAATTTGGCAACTTGATTTTCTTCAATCAACTCTGAGAGTATTCTCCATTTGCAAAGTGAACCGTGCTATAAGTTGTGCTCATCTGTATGAAAATATGTTTCTAAAAAACTTCAATTCAATTTGGATTGCAAAGAATTTTGCTCCCTTTGTCTGCTACAGGAATTCTGGGGGGTTATATGTTTGAATAATGTTATCAAGCATAAGTGATGTTGAACACTAGTTTAGATGTTAGCATGTCATTGCTCATATTAAATGGGTCGTAATTCCTTGTATTTAATTGAACCTATAATTTAATGTCGCTATTGTTGCTCCTTAGACTAGTGTTAAATATCAGCGGTGTTAAATAAAAATTATTTCGATAATTTGGTGTGTTTTCATCTCGTCCAGCATATATATTATCAACATGAACGGGTGTGCGCTTCCTACAAGGTCTTGGAAGTTTGACAACATATTTTACCATTTTTCAGCCGACAAATTCTCAGAAAATTTGAAGACAAATTGCATTTTATGTATTCAATATACATATGGAAGGTTCTTATTGTCTTTGTGATTACTGTCGAAGAACTATCAGCGTTTAAATTATACGCACTTTCGATGCTTAGATCAACATATTTTATTTTTTATTTTCAAATTGTATATTGATGGTGTTAGCTTATTTTGACTAAATTTTAGGGATAATTGCAGCAAAGGTCCCAAACTTTTCAATTTTTTGCGTACTTTACCCTAACTTTTGATTTGTGCCAAAGGAGGTCCCAAATCTTTCAAAAATATGTGTCGGAGGTCCATCTAGACGGATTCCGTCCAACTGACCGTTAGTCAACCTGAAAAGTATCAAAAATATGCGCTGGGTGTCCATCCAGACGGATTCCGTCCAGGTGACCGTCGTCAACCTGAAAAGTCAAAATTTGCCCAATTTCGACCCAATTAGAAAAGACAAAATGGTGACTATATAATTCATACATTAAATAAATAAACAAAAAAATAGAAAAAAACAAAAAAACCAAAAAAAAAAAAAAAAATCTCACTACTACCCACACTTTCTCTTCCCAATGTGCTGGCATCACCACCGTCTCACTGTCGGTACCATCACCTCACTGTCGGCACCATCTTCGACTCCTCTGTGCTGACTAACAGCCATCGTCGTCCCTATCCCCTCCGCCAACATCTTCTCTACTATTAAATGAAACCAAAATGAAAAAACCAAACCACTACCTAAATCCACAATTTTCTCAAATTTGAGCAAAACTCGGCCAAATTATTTTCACTGCATATATATGAAAATCTCCTTGTCCCTCCAAAAACTAAACACCCATGTACTTCTACCGTAAACACCCATGAAAATTGAAGAAAAGCGGAAGATTTCAACTTCGAATCATCTTGGGAAAAACGAGGATACGGTGGAGTGTTTATATAGGTGTAGAGGAGCCGCTGGACATGGATTAAGATGAAGATGGGGTTGAGGTGGAGGTGGAGGTGGAGGTGGAGGTGGAGGAGTGAAGATGTGGTGGTGGAGTAGCGGCGACTCATGATTTATGGTTTGGTTTTGGTACATCCCATTTGAGCTTCCTTTTGACGGTAGTCGGCAATTGCAGATGTGGGTGCTTAAGATTATGGTTTTGACTGGGTACAGAAGGGTGGCTTCGGTAGGTGGTGGTGGTAGGCGATGGCAAGTGGCGTGGGTGGTGGCTACTTGCTGTTGCCGATATGGTTGAAGAAGAATAGTGGGGATGGGGGAGAGAGGTATTTGTTTTTTGTTTTTGGAGTTTTTTAATTTATTTTTTAAACTTATTTAGTATGAGTAATTGTATAGTCACCATTTTGTCATTTTTAATTAGGTCAAAACTGGGTAAATTTTGACTTTTCAGGTTGACTAACGGTCAACTGGAGGGAATCCGTCCGGATGGACCTCCGATGCATATTTTTGAAAGGTTTGGAACCTCCGCTGACACAAATCAAAAGTTGGGGTAAAGTGCACAAAAATTGAAAGGTTTGGGATCCCTAAAATTTATTTGGATTCGAGTCAACCTACTTATTTTGACCTGGACTAGCTTATGGTACCTCTGCAGATAGGAATATAGTTAGGACATTAACATCTGTTGTCGTTGCTCAATTTGGATTGAGAGGAAGGTAAGTCCTCATCTAATATATGAAATTTTAGTAATTTGAGTCTAATTTTCACACGTCAAAACAAGGAAAAGTGCTCTAAGGCTACTTTAAGGGTTTATCCATGACAATTTTTTTTATTTTTAATTTCCTACTAGTCTTACTACCAAATATATTATAACATAATTGACTAAAAGTTCCCATCTCACTTTTAGTTTAATAATGGAAATCTAATTTACAGATTGGCAAAAGCGTTCGTTTGTAATTAATCCTTTTTGCTTGAAATTATTTTCTCTGTACAACAAAAAGGCTTAGCTGCATGATTACTGTACTAATTTTAAAATCACCAACAGGGAGTTAAATTATTTTTTAGTATGTTTTGTGACAAAATAGCAGTCTCACTAAAGTGAAGAATTAAAAAGCCTTGTAGGGAAGCTATTGAGATTTCAACCTTTATGTTGTTATCGTATAATACTATTTAGCCCAGATTTGATAAGATTTTTAATAGATTTCGATAAAAATTGATAAAACGTGTGGTCGAAAAGTTGTGGATCCTATAAAATGTGTGATTAAAATTATTAACTTGAAATTGAACTTTAATTCGCATTTTTAGATAAACAAAAAAGGGCTTAATTTTCCCCAATCAACTAAATATTTGTAATTATTCTAAATGGTTCTACATCATTCTTAAGGGTTTGGCTCGTCGACTTATAACAAATTGAATATCTACCTTTTTCAAATCGATTTTAGTGGCAAATATTACCTAACTTGGTATAACGATTGATCTCATAATATATAATTTTATCAAGATCACCCGCATAACTGATGATTCTAAGAAGGCTACTTTAGTAAAAGACTAATAGTGCAAAGTTATAACTAGTAATAAAATCTGCTATTGACATTGGTCCTAAAAGGAGGAGCCCATGTCTCTAAATTGAGGCTTGGTTCGTGGACTTTTAATCACTTGGGCGTCCTCTTATGTGCCAATTTTAATAGTGATTCTACCCAACATGGTTAAGGTGATATTTCAAGCTAGAATTCATGTGGGACTTTATTTTTAGGGCCAAATACCTACATTTTTTCTATTTTGAATAACCTCTCCAAAGGACATTGAAATATTTCCATTCTCTTGTGACAAAGCACAATGCACTTGTACGTAATGGACAATACACTCATAATCTTTTACACCAATCTCTTCTTGCACAAACTTTTTCATGTAAGAAACCATCCCTTCTACTCATACCGAAGAAAAGTTAACATCACCAGTATACATAGTGCATATTTGGTACGCAGTATATATCTAAACTAGACACTTCTTCATCTTTACACTGTTTAGAGTACCATGCAATCAACTCTACCAAACAAGTCAATACTATTTGAGTTAATTACAAACTCTAAAGATTCTCTCCCTATATTGAAATTCTGGAGCTGGAATACTTGCTAATTGTGTTTCCTACAGATTCCTTTTACATGCTATTGTGTGAGAGGCATACATTCAAGCTCGATTTCTACAATTCCACATTCAACATTCTGCAACTGGATACAAATATCCTGCTTCACCCTACCATCTTCAGAGGTGATGACACCATCACGAACGAGTGCATTTTCTTTGCTTGCCTTCAACTTTCCAAGCTGTGTTGACTCGTTGATTGAGGAGCACTCGAAGGCGTTTGCAGCAGTCACCAGGGGCTGAATATCAATCTCAGCATCCCCCATAAAATCGTCAGTTGTGAATGTATCCTTGTCATATACAAGCTGATAAATCAAAATAGAAGTTCTTAGAAAAAATAAGTTCAATGCCACAGATATAACTTAAAGACAGAATTGAATTACATGGAAAAAAACAAATTATGTATCTAATTTTCCTTGAAAGATGCGAATGCATACAGCACTATCATTTAACTACTGGTTCTGGTAAAAAGTAACTTTAAAAACCTTGTTTCTTCACTCAGATTCACCTTTATTGATATATATATTCATCCAGACAACCATAAATGAGGAAACCATAACTGCTCTACGAGCTGCCACAATATTCATTGATTCATTATAGTATTTCTTAAGAAGAATAAATGTCGCTGCAAAAAAAGAGATGCGTGCATTGACTAAAATGATGTTTGAAAACAAACAAGAAGGTAGGAATGACTGGAGGGCTCAGTTTCAAATCTCTCCCAAATGCTTTGAATTCTGATGCTTGTACACTAAGGTTACCTGAAATCACTATAAATAAATAAAGTTACCTACACAATTCTACTTCTACAATCTCTGAACTAAATACATGCTTATTTAACCACATGAATCTCTCTCTCTCTCTCTGGTTTCTCTTCCATCAAATCTCTACATTATCTCAAAATATCGTCTTTTAATTAACAATCCAAATCAGTGTTTGTATAATATGGAAAGTATAATAATGAAAAGATCCCTCCACATCTCAAAAGTTAAATTACTTCAAATTTATCCCCAAACATTTTCCCTCAAAACAGTAAATGCATAACTATCTGAGAAACGGAATTTTCATTATAAAATCCTTTGACAGAATGGTATATCAACGTGAAGAAAAATTTCCCACAATTGACAATCTCCTGGTGCAAGTTTTCCGAATTTTTCTCATCCACATTACATGCAAGCGAAACATATGCCAAAAATCTTTTCAAGATTTGTGAAATCCTATTCTACTAACTGAGGCCATTAACTTCACAGTCTGAGTAATGTCATCCATTGAATTGTTCACTATTTTTTCCATAATCTCATCAAAATGTGTTAAAAGATATCATGACACAGGCTACCATCAAGTTCATAACCTCTAACCCAAATCTAGCCAAAGAAGTTAAGAGCTTGTTTGGCACAGATTTTTCAAAGTGAAAAATCGTTTCTTTGGAGAACGTGTACTTCAAAAGTGGGTAAAGTTGTGGATTCCATAGAAGGTGTGGTTGAAAATGATTTTAAAAAACTCGGTGTCAAACAAGCTCTAAAACTGTCCTAAATGCTTTTCAAACCATCAGGGGATTGCTCGATAATCACTCTCCGCATTTCTGATGAAGGCCTGAAAAATAATTTAGTACTATTGAAAACAGGGAGGAGGGTAGTTGGGGTTTGAATCACTCAAAAGATTGAAAATCTTTACTGGAATGGACTTTCAATAACCACATCAGTACAAAATTCCAGTGAACAGTACCAGAATGCTACCATAACCATTCCGCACTACAAAAAAAAAAAAAAGAAAAAAAAGATGAAGATAATCCAATTTGTTTTTACTCCTTGGCAAACTTCTACCATACTGTACATGAGTTGACAACGACTGCTACACTCTTTGGAGCCGGGGAAAGGGGAGACTGGGGCTGGGACTGGAGGAAGGAGTCTCAAAATATCTCTAACAGTTGCACTTGTGAAAACTGAAAGACTTGCATGTTGTCATGGTTGGAAGAGGAAGAAGTTTTGATTAGACACATGGAATTGACTAAGCATTTTATTTGAGCTTGCATATTACAGAACACAACTTATATTGAACTTTGGTTGGGTCTCTGAGAAAATAACAATATCCTGCAGTTAAACGACTACTCTTATTGCTTTTCGAGTTGTTTATCTAGTCTTTCACAATTGAAAAAATCAAGATTAGTTGAAGACGTATACTGTAGGAGTGCAACTTCCCAATATAAATGGAATAGAAGAGCTTGCTAGACTTCTAGAAATATGTTCCAACTGATTAGAATGAAAATACAAAAAGAGGAAGGAATTGAATTTCTTCTCTCCCTTTTTGTCCTTTTAATATTTTCGTGTTAATTAATTAGCAGAGTCCTTATAAGTCAAAAGAAGCAAAAACCCATTCATATCATGAATTATAATGGAAATCCACTCGTTAAATGACAAAAAGTAATCATATGGGAAAATTTACGAAAGTCGTGTACAGCTGTGAATAATTAAGAATATGCTGTAATCATTATAATTGCTTATCTTTAGGATACTTATTGCAATCTTTGATCTGTACGGATTGGTTTTTGATCTGTATCTTTGATTTTTTGGTAAGTTTCCTAGGTGGGCATATCCATGTTTGGGCACTTCACATGATGGGTAGAGCGATGGGCCTTCCTCTTGCAATCAAGAGAGGCAAATAGGCGGAAATTCGTAGACTTTTAGTATTTTAATTAATCGAGAACAAGTATTCATGAGATTTTACTGATTGGTACTCAGCTATATAAACCCTTAATGATAGTCAATCAATAAATTTCATAATTTTCAATCTCCTATTTTCTGTCAAATCCATGTCAGTGAATGTTTTAAAAGCCTGTGCAATGTGGTTAATTTCTGGTTTTATTTAATAGTTCATAGCCTTATCTTTGGTTTTCTCTGATGTCTAGCATATCATGGTAACTAGGAAACTTACCAACTTCAGTGGTGGAATGTTTTCAGGAATTGACAACATTAGCTTTTCATTCCAAACTGGATTCAGGTTACTATTTATGACGCGTGTCTTCATTGACTGCAACAGATACAAAAATCTTAAAAACTTTCATCTCCTCTACACTTGCACATGGACATGAAGAAAATGAGTTATTAGTAGAAGAGATTTACTTGATTTCCCAGTGAGAGGATGACGTACGGGTCACTTGTCAATATATCTCGGATAGCTAGGTTGGTCCCTCGCACTACATTAACCTTGATCAATCCTACAAATTCAACCATACCTGCCTATACCACATATGGAAAAAGTAAGATTTATGCATCCCTGCTCAACTGAAAGTCAATGTAGTGATGAACAATACTTAAAAAAATCATTGCAAAATTCATTGTAGGAGGATATGTGATCATATAAAAAAGACTTAATTTGCTCTAAAGAATGTCTAAATTTACACCCCTCCCACCACACAATTGTAAGAACTATAATAAGTTGATCCTGGCTATTTTTTTTGATGGAGAACTCATAGCAAGCAGGCCCTTTCCTGCTTAAATTTTAAAGTGCGCATAAAAAGTAAGAGTTGAGTTTTCCTTTTCTCATTTCAATATCAGGATATGAAATCTCATTTTTACAGAAAGATCAATACCATTGAGGTGCTTTTCTTTGTTCCCTTGCTTTCAGATCTTCTCCAGCTTTTGCGAAGTGCATGGCCTATACCCTGGATGCGATTACTGGTGGTTTGTTTCTCATAGTGTTTTTTCTCACTGGGTGACTTAGAATAACAGATTAAAGCACTACAATTTGAGGGCGATGGAGCTGGAAAGGGGCATGACATCTGCTTATCTTTGTTCAGAAACTGTTGCAACTCATATTTTCTCCTGAGCATCCTCTAAATCAGGATGGACTTTGTTAATTGAAAAAATAAAATCTTTGTACTTTTAATACCTTATGAAATCTTCTCGCTCCTCTATAGAGGAATTTGGTTTTGGTTTCTGATAATTATCTGGAATACAAGCTTCATATTTCAAGTTGACTGCAATATTTCCTCCCATTTCGATTAACTCATCAACTTGCTCATGGGTCCATTCATCCAGCTTCACTGATAAAACCTTCAAAATAGACGCGAGAAAATATGTTAAAAAAGTACATATATATGGCACTGGTGAAAATATTTTATATAATCAGACTCGACATAACAATTTCATTATGATTTAAAGTAGATTGGATGGAAGTTGATATGCCCAGGGGACTAAAAGCTCCAAATTTTAAGTGGACAAGCCACTTACTGAAAATAGTAACGTAGGATTAAAATATCAAATACGCAAAATATAAAATGATAATTTAGGCATCTCAGAGCATATATTTGAATCTGGATGGACTTGGTGAAAATAAGCGATAAATCACTGTTCTAGTGGTTTGTTTCTCTTACAAAGAAAATTCCAAATTTGGACACAAACAACCATGTAATGATTCGGGATTCATGTACCCACAATTCCCATGAACTGAAATTTTTTATGTGAATATGGTGACTTGACAAGCAGTAAGAAATTGGTCCTCACAATATGGATTCTCATTTCTACAGACTTCTGTAGATGCATAGCTTCCTAACCTATAAATTAAGCATGAGAGCCGTTTGTGTTGGAAATTCGAAATTGGTTGTGGACAATTTAAGTGATTATTTAAGTGGAATTCGTTTTTGGTGAATGAAAAATCAAGCTTAATACGTGAAATTGTTGGAAAATCGTGTAGAATATTGTGGAATATTCTAGAAAAATGTGTAGATGAAAAGATGTGCCTTTTCACATGAAAGATCATGACCTTTGGAGATCATAACTCTTGATATGATTACTTTCCAATAATTATGAATCTTAATTTCAAGAGATATGTCTCTTGGTATGGTTGTTTCTTTTGACAAACCTTTCCAACTACTATATATAGATCCCCATGTGTTTGAATTTACATAGTTCAAATGATAGTTCCCATATCATTCCATTCCATGTTTACAATTTAGGTTGCATAAACCACTTACATCAAAATCATGGTTATGGTAGAGAGTGAATTCCGTTCGAGTTTGTTGGTCAAAGCCATTTGGAGTGCTCCTATGACTTGACGTGGTCGTTGTATCTTGGGAGATGATTGCTAGAAACCGTTAGCACCGATGCGGAGCAAATTCATCTTAAGGACAGAGTGTCAAACACTTGCCTCGACCGATCACATCACTTTCATCTCATCTTTCTTTTTTCTGATTTCATTCTATATTAGTATTTTGATTTCGGAAAGTAACTAATATTCTTTTGATTTCATGCAAGGTTTGAAATAATATGCAAATGGATTGAATCCGTCGAGTATTCAATTTCGATAATTATTGCTTGTCTTCTCAAATCCCATTTTGGTAAGTCGAATTCTATTTCGATTTCATGAGCATAAAAAGGTCCGTGTTGATTTGAATATAATATGCACATTATCGGTGTAATATCTCCAACAGTTTGTAATTTAGAGTTCTAGAAATTTTGACTTGCATATAAACAACTTGCACAATCACACCATCAGAAAGGACAGATAGAATTTTAATATATAAGAAAATTGCCGAATGGCAGTATCATAATCACATGGCCATGTAGCCTAAATACAGTTTGTGCACATTTTTCTTCTTTGTTAACTATCCTTCCCTGCTAACCATTCTCTTCAATTTGTTAATTACTATATATTTTTAGTTCATCTATAAAGATGGAATTGGTAGCACTGGAGTATGTTTTATGATAATATCAACTATAATACACTTTCAGTTGTTTTTCTTATTTCCTTAACACATGCAGTTAGTTAATGAAACAAACTGGCCCTTTCTTGATAGCTCTTCACTAAGGGTTCAAATTCTGATGCCTCTCCCCAAAGGAAACAGGTAACACGGATCAAGCACATATAGACCAGTCAACTTGGATTCACAGAGATGATACATTCATGTCTCTTCATATTCAAGATCCAAAATCTTTTTGGAGAGGTATCAAAACAAACATTTATAGGAAGATAATTCCTGCCTCATCATTTGTTCAAATTTTCAATTTTTTTTGAAAACTGGTGACCAGGGTTCAATCCCCAGACACAACATTTGGATTTCCATTTCATCCACACAAATTCTTAAAGAGGCTACTAATCATAAGAGTGATGCAATCTCTGCATAACATATTAGAACAGAGAGAGGCGGACTAAAACTAATGTAATCTTTTATGGTTGCTAAGGATCTAGCTGCATTGGATCTTCCAGAAAATATAGTGGTGAATCGAATGGACGAAAACAATTCATGTAGTAGATCCCAAATTATTAGAATGGCTTGGTTGTATTTTGTTGTTAAAAAACTTAGTTGACAAACTTACGATTTCAGTACTATTTAAACAACAAAAAACTAGCATTTTCGTCCAGTGGAAAATTTTGGATTTTGAATTAAACGTTATGATCAACACACCTTCGTTCTGTGCGCTCCAAGGCTTCTATGTACTCCAGAGCACTTGATGCAGATAAATGCTCTGAAGCTCAAGGATCTGCTCGCCAAAGATTGAAACATAAGTGACAATTGAGCCAAGTACAAAAGAAAATACAAGAATCAGAAAAATTAATTTAGGGACTGATAAATAGACCCATGGTTAAAATATCCAAAGAGATTGGGAAACCATAAAAAATTGTAGTTTGAATAGTAATGCCTCAAGCTATAAACTGTAAACTAAACGCAGATTTTAATCCATTAGGAGGTATTTATCTTTGTGATATTTGATTGCAGGATGCATATCCTAGATAGCATTCATAGTCAAACAATTTGGACGAAGCACATGTTGAAGTTACGGTACCAAAATGCACTTGGAAAGTATTGTGAAAAAAATGTTTAGATCTATGAAGCATCGTTGAATACCACTACTTAACATATTTTGTAGACCATGAAATTGCAGTTGCGTGAAACGAAAAATTGACAGTCAAGCTAAAAAACTGCAAATAAGCGCCATCTATATCACTCTTAAACTTTATCAGAGCTGAAATGTTGCTCTGAAGATTATCATGTAAAAATGAGGAGATGGTTCTTCAATAAACATGGATGCCAAAGCCTACATAAATTTTTCGCCCACACAACATATACATTATGGCTTCTTTCCATGGTAAGAAAAAGAAAATCTGAGTTAAAGGAATGAAGCCAATGGGAAAAATCAGAAGCACCAGAAGCTTATGCTTCATGCTGTGATAAGAAAGCACACAAACATGAATGAGTAGAAGTATTTGATTAGAGAAAAGCTATTTAGTACCACTAGTGTTAAAACACCTATCTAGGTGGCACTAATGTCGCATTAAATGATATGTATAATTAAATGAATCATTTAATTCTACATTTCATTGAGTCTATCACTTAGCGCCACTAGACTAGTGTTGTAATAGTAGTGGTGCTAGATACCATTATTTATTGGATGATCAGGTTTGTTTCTCCATAAATTACTTCAAAAATACAGACATTTAACCAACATAAAGTGAAACCCAATCAGAAGACTAATGTTGATGTTAATGTCGAGGGTAGGTAGAAAAGGGGTTATTGGGGTGGCTTCCAGGAAGAAGCCACTGAGTTCATAGCTAGTTAAAGAACCAAACCTGTTTACTTGGAAAAAAAGAATTATTCCTTCAGCAAAAGCAATTACAGACTTGTTTCAGTCATTTCAATTTGCGAATCTGAATTCATATGTAGTTCATGCGAGAATTATTCCTTCAGCAAAAGCAATTACAGACTTGTTTCAGTCATTTCAATTTGCGAATCTGAATTCATATGTAGTTCATGCGATCAGGATTTCAAAAATTAGTATGAATTCCAAATCAGAAAATGAATGTCCATTCTGTAAATCATCAGGATTAAACTGGAGTCATTAAATGGTCAAATTAATTTTCTTATGCATTTCGAGTGTGGTAACTATTTTGAAATAATGTTCACAAAAATGCTAATAATGTTCAGAAAGAACATGAAAACCTCAACAGGAGCACGATCCATCTCCCATTAGAAATTTATCGTCTTAGAATCTAACTACGAATAATGAAAAATTTGACAAACAATGTTATTCTGAATGATAACTGACCTTTTGAGTCTTCTTTATAGAATACATGTGAGTAAATAATACAAAAATGAAAAAATCATGGAATCCAATAAAGAGATCAAGTCTTGACACATACACCCATTTTGGATCTTGAGATCCACAATCTGTGCAGAATCTATTACTGGATTCAGACAACAGACTCTTCAGCCTCCCTTGTGGACCTGCTTCACAGTAAGCATAAGTTATATCAAAATCATTAAGTTACACGTTACCACTTCAATATATTTCTTCGTGGATACGCTCCAGAAAAAATATACCAGCACAGAAAATATCAATATGCTTTGGTCTCATGATGAATATATGATAACTATGACTTTATTAATAAAAATCATTGCAGAAAATGGGGAGTGTATTTCTGAAATTGGAATGGTAACCGATATGATTAAGTGCTTTTTGAGTCATCTCAGACCTCACGATTGGAAGAATAGGGCACTCGCCAAGGAGATTCTAAAATTGCATAAAGTGAGCACTCGAATGGTCCTCGCCGTAACAGCTGCAGGTGAATTGAGTTGAAAGTACGGTATCAATTTTGAGGCATTATTTTGGACGTGAATATGATATCCTTCAGAATTTTTATCCTTTTCTGATAAATATGAGTTTGTTGGTCAAATTTTAAGTTATGCTGTAGAAAGCATCATTACTATGATCATAGAGAAGTGCTGCAAGAACTGCATTTCACCATAGATTAAGACATACATAGGAGCAAAATTAACAAGGGATAGAAAGAAGAAAAGGAAGGAAAATGTATGCTATCACCAGCTACAACTTATAAAAGTCCCAAAAAAAATAATTGCCTCTACTATTATCTTTTCAAAAATTTGCTCAGTCATTCACGTCTACTAAACCGGTTTTCTCTCTCATATTCTTAGAGTTCTGGATAATACGAGGATTTCGGAAAGCATGGCAAAATTAAAGCCTTGGTGGAAATGATGGAGGGATTGTTAATATTTAGTTCCATTCATTTTGTTTAATATTCATCATATGTTTTGAGGGACACTTCAGTTTCTTTCTCTAGCTTTACCGAGCAAAAATGTGTACCATGTCAGCATTCATAACTATCTTAGATTACTCTTCCTAGAAGCATCCATCCTTGAAATTTGTTATTTTCTTTTCTCTTTCCAGTTTCCATAGATAAAAGATGTAAGTTCACTGTTAGGGAGAACATATTTGGAAAGTGGAGAAGTAAGAATGTCCCTGAGAAATTCTACTATTTTTCAAAATGGATCTTTCTTGGCCAATCAATGAACAACTCCACACTAGATATTTATTCATTTTCTTCTATACCATCTTTCCTCAATGAAGATTATTGACATTTGTGTCTCTCCAATATGCTGCAAGCTAGGAGAAGATAATGTCCCTGAAAATTCTACTAGCCTTCAAATATCACTGACCATTAGCAGATTCTCCACATCTATAAATAATGTTGTCTTTTTCCCATGCTTTTTCCTTCTGATTGATGAGTATTAAATTCATGTTTTTTTCCAAACTTAGCTCTTTCTTTAGTGTGGCAAACCTGAAAAGTGAATTTTCCTTTATGACAATCTATTTCCTTTTGTCACCAAGGTATTGAGATTCTTTAGCAAATGAATGGTCATAGAACCTATACAACAATATCTCCAACTTTTATGGTTGATAAGATCTAATGACTGACGTTGTAGTCTCTTATTTGTTTTCTTTCTTTCCTTTCTATTTTCTTTATATTTTTGAAGGTAATATTTGTGGGTTGAGGCAGACCCATATAGCTTTATAGCTCTGTCTGTCCTTCCAGACTAAGATATAAACATCAAGCTTGTATCAACGACGATGAATTGATAGTATGCATCAAGCTTTTGCACTCATATGTAAAAAAAGCAAAAAGGTGAGTATATTCAAGGTCAATGTGGCAGAAACTCAAATAACTGGACAACAAAACAAGCAGCTGAAGTCACTTACTGGAAGAAGAATTATTCCATTCCTTTTGGAGCTGACCCCATTTTGAAGAAGTTTCCATTTGTAAGAGGTCGTGTAGGCTATGTCCTGATTCAAAAGATCCAAGGGACTCAAGTTTCGGAAACTTATAGCTTAGTTCTATAAGAATTGAGAAGTTCGACAAAAACATTATGTCTTGTATCTAAAAAGGAGTATCAAAGTGATACAAGAATCAAATAGTATAGCAAGTGAGATTGTGCACTATAAATACCATGTTGCATCAATATATAATGGTTACTTGTAAAATCCAGATGCTATTAACAAATGAAAAATCACATAGAAATATGCTGATATTAATATTTCAAACAATGTCTAATTACAAATGAATCTAATGACATAGAAACTGGAAAGATGTTTACAACCTAATACATTTCACCACCAATTTGTAGAAAATAGGTATGAGAGATCACGTAGTTTATGGTCATGGTCTGGAGATTGACGATTGACTAGCATCCTTAGGCATCTCGTAGTGGAGCCTAACAGATTCACTCTATTATTACCTCATATTCTAAGGGAAAATTTAAAAACAGAAAAGCATAAGAAAACATATAGATGAACTCTCCCTATGTACGTATCCAGCACACAAATTGACAAAACTCGTCAAAACTGACAGTGAATTAGCTTCAATATCTCATTGAGTTACTAAAACAAAAACAAGCAAAAAGATTTTACTTCACAAAAAATCCTATTAGGCCAATTGTCTTCCCTCCAATAACTTTAGCAATCATCCCACTATCAACTCCAATGTATGAAAATTTATAAATAAACAAGCATAAAAATTCACAAAACCTTTATATACATCACTCGTATAAGAATCCCAAATCCACATAACCACGATTATAATGAACTTTTCGTACGAGAATGACGAGAACTCCACCTGAAACATTGTTAATTTCTGCATTTCCTTGTTGAATAGACATTTCAGCCTCCCAAAATTCAGACCCAGGTAACAAAACAGCCCTAAATCTTCAAATCACATTATGGATTATCAAATTTATTAAACGAAATTTATGCATTTGCTCAAAAAATTAGGAGATATTAAGAAACAAGATAACAGAATCCTCTGAAAAGGGGATTCTGGCCAATGCAGGTGGGTGGGTGACAATGAATTGAAATTTAAATCATCGAAAACATGCAAACACGTTGAAAATAGGTGGTTGCATGGATTAATTAATGCCAAACTTGACAATAATATATTCAATTTTTTTGGATAAAAATCTTACATACATACATATATATATATACAAGTGATTATTTTAGGAAAGAAAACTGACAAAAAAATCGAGCTTGAATAATCAGAATTCATAAAATATTTGGATTTGTATTCTTCCAATTCCAGGATGATTACTGTTTTTTCTTTCTTTGTTTATTTATTAATTATTATTTTTTCTATAATTTGTGGGTGGCAAATAAAATAGTCAAATATACAATAATACCTTAATTTTTGGCGCCTCCTTTACTTCCTGTGCGTTTATCACAACCACGCACACTCACGCGCCTTGTTGTGTCCAAAAATAATTTACATGCCTCGTACAAACGTGAACAATGCCATTTAGCATGATAAGTGACAAATTTAATGAAAAATAAAATAAAATTATTTATTAAATTATATCTTTTATTTAATGTCGCTTTAGTATCATCTAAATTAATGTTTTGACACCAATAATACTAAATAACATTATTTTAAAAATGTCAACAAATCACATACATGATGACCCGTCATTTCACCAACAAGTATCACATCATCACGAGCATGGTAGCTACTTGGAGTCTCGTTGGTAACCACACGACGTCTCGTCATCAACCCAGTGTCACTATGTAAATCAATCAACACATTATACTGAAAATATAATTTTAGGAGTTTTACCTGATTTTGATTTGGTTACATCCTATGAACAGTTCATTTTAGCTTATGATCATAGGAAATAGCAATACTTCGTAAACTTTTATGTTGAAAAAAAAAAAAAAAAACACTCGCTTGATGAAGCTAATTTGCAATAGATAAGTTTTGAGGTTTTGAAAATTAAAAGTTGAGTTAAGGCCAAATTCGCACAACGGCTCGAACATATAGTGTTAAGCTATTCAAGATCGAGTAGTGATCGAGGCAAGCTTTGCATTCAAGTTTGAATGTGTACAAAATAACAATCATTCAATAAAAGTAATGAAAAGAAAATATAGAGATAAGTTTTTCATGAAGCAGCTTGCGTCATTTTCTTTTTGTTCTTTTCCTCAACAAAATTAGTCTTGAGCCAAGCTTAATGAATTTAGTGTTTTTTTTCAGTCGCGATCAAAACATTGATAGCTTCCTTTGTGACCTTCTTCAAGTGCCTTCACACCTTAATATCTTATTTCAAATTTTGTATGCAATGCTAGATATTGAGCCTATTTGGATATCATTCTTCCCATATCTTAACAATCTTACAAACCGACGTCTTTTTTATGCATAAATCTCCTAAATGTCATGCTTTAATAGATTGAATGCTCTAATTAAGAGGCAAAATGGTATTTTTTTTTCAAAAATTTTAATTGATTTGTGAGAAAGCAGTTGCTGCAATCATGTTCCCTTCATCGTATAACGTTCATATTTTTCATTATAACTCAATAAAAAATGCCTCTCAAACAAGCACATTATTATAAAGAAAAATTTATATTTCTTAATTTGGTCCATGTTATCCAAACTATATCACACACACATATTCACATCAAGACAAGTACATGACTTTTATTAAAAAAAATAAAAAAGAAGAATTAAATTAGGATTGTTGTCTGAGTGGTAAAGGATATGAAATTTTTGTGGGAATTTGATGGTTCAATCCCCATTAACTAACTACATGCTTATTTGGTCACACATTTTTTTTTTAATTATTTATTTTAACTATCTTCAGATTTATTTTCTTCATTTGGTCAATCTTAACCAATCTTAACCAAGTTACTTGATGATTTGGGGAAATCATAAAAATTACAATTTTTTAAAAACTAAATTCTAACTTATCAGTGAATAATAAACTTGAGAGTTTTATTTTATTAATTTCGAATTAATATTGAAAGTTATTTTTTGGATTATATATACACCTGGTTCTCTTGAAAAATTACACAATTTTTTTTTTTTTCCATCTTCTACATTTTATTAAAAAATTGACTCTAAAATTATTTTGTTGAGGTATTATTTTGAAGTAAAACTTGGGGATCTAAAAATCGATTAAGTAATTTAATCGTTGTATCATGAGAGTGTCCAAAGATGTGGCATCAATTAATGTTGATCTATTTTAGTTTAGAACATCTTGTTGTGGTCCGTTCGGTAAGTCTCATTACTTTCTGCATTTTTATTGTTCTCAAAGGTATATGCAACTAATTTTTCCACGATAACAAGAATTGTACCAAAAAGGTTCGACAATCTTCTTTGCAAAATTGCCTACTTGAAACATCATTGTCCAATCATGTATGCATTGGATATTCAAATATACAATAAAAGCTTATAAAAGAACCCACACAAACATTAATAAGTGAATATCTTATATAGTTCATGCTTCTCAGTCCTTCACTACAATGACAAGTTATTGATCCAGAGATACAGAACAGACCATAAGACACTATCACTAATTAATACCATAATGTATGTAGTGCTAATTTGGGCTCCTCACTCAAATATTTGATGCATAGACAAGCAAAGAGAGTTTGCCTCCTAAAAATAAAAAATAAAAAATATTCATTTGTTCAAATGAACACTTTGCTCTTTCCAAATTCGACCAGTAACTCTGAGCTTCAATTCTTTCCGGTCTCCACCAGAGAAAAAGAGAGCCATGTTACGTTGAATGATGAGGCCATCAAAACTGTCACGCACCTTTCGGTGGCTATCCCTTATACTTCTGGGCACTCCTTGCCATATCATCTTCCTCCCGTTACCCCCAATCTCAAGGGTATAGCCATAGTTTTTGGCCTCGTTTTCATCGCCCATGAACCGCAAGAATGCTATGTAAACTGGCGCCATTCCGAACTGAAATGCTTCGAAATGCAGACAGAAATACTGCCCAAAGCAACTGAATACCTAAAAGACAAGCAAAAAAACAAGGAACTGAACTACTGCCAAAAGTTATATATAGTAATGCTGCATGCATATGCCACTATTTAGCATGCCAAAAGACATGAATTTAAATTCAGCAATAGGCAAAGCAGGTAACATGAGAATTTTACTAAATGGAACAAGGACATACTTCCTGTGCTGGTTTAGGGACCAAATCAACGGTCACCTAATCAACTGCTGGACTCGCTGATTTGACGATCAATAGATAAACACAAAATTCACAATAAACATTAGTTCAGTAACCTGGTAGTTTCAGCATCATTCTAATATCAACTAAGTCTAAGGTTTAAGACCAGGCTAATAAATTTCTTTTTAACACAACCAGCTGCGGTTTCCTAAAACCAGCCAGGTCACAAGGTTTCACCAATTCCTGGTAAGATGAATATCAAATCTGATTTTATAATCAGCTCAAACCAATGGAACACTCTCCAGGAGTTTTGTGTGACCAGACAGGACAGATTAATAACTACAGCACATGCGAAATGAAGGTAATAAGATTCTGAAAGTAATCCTTAGAACCTCCACCACCCCATAGAAAATGGAAAGATAAAAAAAGAGATTGCAGATTTCCCACACAACCCATTCCAACACAGTCCATCACTTTTCAAATTGGACGAACAATAATGAGAATAAGAATCTTCCAAGACCAGTCTCACAAATCAAAACTCCTACTGAACTCTAATACTTACATTACATGACAATAGCTGAAAATTCTATAGCAACATCTCAGAACATTGTCTCAATGCTTGAGAAATGCGTAGGAAAGTAATGAAAGTTGCAACCGCAAGGAGAATTTTATTACCGTAAGCATCCATGTGGCATTCTCCACCTCATGGGGTTTTGATTTGACATAGCGATGGTTGAATGTACTGCCATTGTGCATATCAACTTTGTGATCATCTTTCAAATGGCTCACGAGATATGGAACATCGCCAATGACCGAGCACTCTGACCCCGCATAAGGGCAATTATAAGGTCTAAAAATGCATTGAGATTCATGTTTAAGCTTGTTGAAGTAAGGGTAGATGCCCATACATCCAAAACTCTGATATTTACATGGGAGCTCCAGGGATGCAGCTACCTTCTCCAATGCAAGACATCTGATATTACCAAGTTCATGCCTGCAAGTTGGGCATCGGTTGTGCACCCTAGGTTTGCAACAAGAGCATAACGTATGACCATTGGAACACTGGAGCAACAAAAAAAATGAAGAAAAGTGTTAAGAGGAAAATCAGAAGAGAGAAAATCAACTATGGACAGCAATGTAAAAAATTCAACAGTATGTGAAATAGGATGGTAAAAATTAATTAAAACGAAAATTTCAAAGAATGCACAAAAAAAAAAAAAAAGCTCATTCGTACTCAGGATGAAACCAGGATGTTACAAATATTTTTCTCGTTCTTTAACTGGGAGTGCATCATAAAGATTGATAGGACTGTGCATCAAACAATTGAATTTTACAGTGAAATAGGAATGCATCAAAGAGAAAACATGGTATCTAGCCACTTCATGGTCAATCCTAAATGAGACAAATACAGAAGTACACACCAAACAAAGCCCAACATTTGAATTTTGCTCTATAAATATTCTGATGCAAACTAAGATGAAATAACAAATGGAAACAGGGAAATTGCAGAAAGAAAATTCCCAAAACAAATAGATAAAACAGAGAAATACTATCCCAGTACCATATTAAAGATTTTTAGTACAATTAATTCCGAAGGATCCTTTTGCAAACACCTCTCCTCAAAAAACAATTTAAAAGAACGAATGAGAGAAAGTTTCTCATATTTTTACACATAACACATACATTCACTTTAAACATGGATAGGGACATCATACAAACTATAAATAAATAGCTAAAGTTTGGCATAGGATACAATGTCACATTGCTATCAATTGAAAAAAAAAAAAAAGAATAACATGTAGCAGGGTAGAAGTGCTTTTCCCAATTAAAAAAGAACCTGCCAAAATGCTGAACTTCTTACAAATGCTATCTTCAAATAATCAGTATTACAGCTACATGCATCTAGTGGCAAGTTCTATTTGGTGTGGGGAAACAAAGGATAAACGCATCACATCGTTAATCATGGGGTATAAAGGCATCAGAAGCCATTAATGTGCAAATTGAAGGACACTTGCGATAGTATTGCTGTACCTGATAAATAGGGGGGTACATAGCATTCAAGCAAACTGGACATTCCAGTAGTTCACGTACACTTGAGACAGTTACGTTAGGTTTTAGGGGACTTTGAGCAGTGTCGCTTACATGTTCTCCAACATCTCTTATCTCTTCATTTTCAGGGGGATCAATGACCTCTGGTTTACTTCGCAAGTCATCAATATAGGAATTCCCACTTGCCATAGACAGCATGTGCAAGTGTGTACCTATGCATGATTGTATACAGGTTCAATATTAACCGAAATCAGAAACATGTATTAAATAGAGACAATTAACTATCCCCATATCTCAGAGACTAAGAACAATTTCATAAATTGTTTCAAACGAACAAAATCTTGCAAGAGAATTAAGCAGAAAAGAAAATAGAAATAATGCTTAGTTCATATGTATCGAGTCTAAGAAAATTCCGCGTATTGCAATCGGTACCTGGGGATCACTGCTGATGCTACTAGGTCCCAGATTTTAGACATTTAGAATCCTTCCTTCCCAGGACGCCATCTATTCCACCCTCTATCTTAACTTTGAAGGAAAATAGCAATATACCATCGCAATTTTTAATAGAAAGGAAAACCGACATATAACAATGGGAGATGGATATTTCCTCAACTATAAAAGCATTTCATGCTTAATAAACCGGGCACCAAATAACAATTAGTCCACCAGAGGAAACTTTCATCTTTCTCCTCGGGAAGTCTTCTACATTTGTTATTAGTGATGAAAAGTCAACCCTAGATGTCAAAACATAGTCCTAGACTCCTAGCATAATGGTGGTATCAAACTCAAAGTTCATAAATTTTCAAATATTCTTAAACTGAAATCGCTAATGGTGGTGGGAACTCAAAATTCAAACTTTTGAAAAGTTTTAAAACTAAAGCTGCTAAATATTATTATATGGTCTTTTCTGGTTGCATTTCATTGAGAAGTAAATATAAAAATGCAGTACAAAACATAAATCTTATAAATGGTGGTTAATTCAAAAATTCGAAAAGCTGCAAAATATAAACATTCTATAGTATGACTCCTCCCTTTCCAAAAAACCCTGACCTGAACTTACTCACTAAGGATGCACAAACATTAAATATTCCAATGACAACATAAATCATGCCCCCAGCCCCGCCCCCTAAAAAGAAGTCAAATCTGTGACAGCATCTTCCAACATCTCACTTTACATGCAATTTGGGGCGAGAATTGATTTATTGCATCAGGCTATAATATTCAGTCCAATCCAGACAGAGTTCAAAACAGAGACTTCTAGTTCACAGACACCAGCAAAACCTATAATTGTATTCAACATACACAAGAAAACAAAAGGTAACGGTAACCTTCTTCGATATAAAATATGACCTATTCTACGCTGCCACTCTTCTATCCTCACTGTGTTTATTAGGTTGGCTATGCCTCTCCAACTGAGGGATAAATAACATCAACTCAAAATGAGCAGTTATCTACATTATTTGCGACTCTCTGGACAGAGATGTCTTAAATCTAAGGTTCACACAACTCTTCCTGAAATAGCATATAAACCTTTTTTTTTAAGCCAAGATTTGGTTATTAGATACTGGTATTTTCATCGATCATTTCAGCAGAAAAATGGCTTAAACTTTCCATTTTTCTTTTCCATTAGTGTGTGTAGTTCGAGATAACACCAGATTATCAAGTTGATCGCGCAGATCAAACTATAGGAACGGTGCACCCGGTAATAAAAATAACATACACAAGAAATACAGGAAATTTAAGAAAAATAGCCTAAAGAAAAACCAAAAAATAAAAATAAAATAAACAAATACATATTATAGATTACCGGGTTTAATCGTGGAGCAACCAAAGGGCATAAGCAAAACGAACCCGGAAACCCAATAAAATTTTGATTGTCTCCCTCAGCCTAAATTTCAAAGTCAATCAAATTTTTTAGGGAGAGAGAGAGATATTCTTAAATCTGAATAAACAGAGAGAAAATACAAGTCTTGGGTATTATTTTTGTCCGGTACAGAAGGGTGGAGTACAAATTGAGAATTAATCAATAAAAAAATTTAAGAAATCAAGAAACAAAGGGTAAGGGAAATCTCAATTCAAATTAAAGCCGTTGAGGAGAGGAGAGAGGGGGGCGCTCTCGGGAAGATACACACAAAAGAAGTTGAAAAAAGTTGAGTGGGCCCAATTTTATAGGTGTCAGGAAATTGAAAGGAAACAATACTTTGATATATAAATTGACTAATGAGCGAAAAGAGTAAATTATTTGCAGGTGTGGAAGCAAAATAGAAAGAAACAGAAACGTGGGGGCGAAAACACTGTCAATGGCATTAATAGTGTTGCCGGAGGCTCTATGGAATTTAGTCAAGAGTATATTTATTACTGGAGACGTGGTAGTACTGATGTGTTGAATGTGTTAGATCGATTCAAACATGGATTAGAGGGTCAAGATGGACTGTGACTACCAGAACAAAGATCGCTTCTTATAACTAGGAATTTGTCAACACGACAACCACCTCCTAATGTTAAGTGGAAGAAAGAACCTCCAGAAAATTTAAAAGGTAAATTTGATATTAACTTTATAAGTTAATGGCAAATTTACGGAAAAATCTTGAAAACATTTACGAAACAAGAAATGATTTAGGACTTTTAAATGTACTTCTTGCATTTGAAGACTCTGAATTAGAAGAAATAGAGAACATTGTTAAGAGTATTAATATCGGAAAGAATGAAACTGTTATGACTATTGAATCAGAGGAAGAAAATTCTAGAGATTCAGAAGTAGAACAGTTAGACGAAAATCTTAATGATAGTGACTCTGAAGTCATAATTCATGAAAGATTTAATACCTCTAGATCACCAGGAATAGTGATAAGAGAATCAAAACCCGAAACTACTGGTTTTGAACCAAGTAGTTCTAATCCTTTAGGAGAAGGTAAAAGAGTTATAGGAGATCAAAATCCGAGACCTATACCTAGAAATGAAGATTTGAGTTCAAATCTTTTGAATTCAGAATCAATACCTAAAAAAGGAAATCAACAAGTATCAATCTTGGATGTAGATTGTACTCTTGAACCTGAAAAACTTATTGACGCATGGTATAGTCATATTATGATTGTTATGATTACCAATAAGGAAATTATTAGACACGAATCTAATTCTTGGAATTATGTTCTTGCAAGTACCAGAGGTAACGCAAGAAATTTCTTAGAAAGATTTGATGACAGTGTCAAAAACGCTATTTGGAAAGACGCAGGATATAATATTCCTGATTTCATAAAAAGAATCGTAGAACAACTCTACAAACAATTTACGGGACTTACTTACGAAGTTTTTAAAAATAATAGATCAACGATTGAAATCGCTGATGCTTTAAATCATTTAGAAAAAATTTCTATTTGTGATATGTGTTACTTTGAAAATTACGCATGTGAGTTTTCTAAGTACTTTTACATAAGCCCTAGCGATAAGTGGAATGAATTAACTGAAAAATTCATTCGAAAACTTCCAGAACCTTTTAATCATGAGGTTATGGAACTCTTAAATAATGATATTGACAGTCAAGAAATCACATTGATCCAATGCTCAATGTTAGAGTTAAAAATTCAATAGGACTAGTTATAACCTTAACTAGAAATCTTATTGCTGACAAATGTAAAGAAAGCATCTTGGTAAGAGACAGTAGGAAGGCTTTAATTAGCAACCCAAGACTTTGCTGTGATAAATACCTTGATAAAATACCCGGACAGTATGGGTGTTTACCATCTAAAGAAAAAAGAAAATCTTATAAGAGAAAGAAGAAATATATCTTCAAGAGATATAAAAAACCTTATAAGCAAAAATTCTTTAAAAAGAAAAAATATTTTCACAAAAGAAAAAATATTAAGGACAAAAACAATAAAAAATATTGTCCTCAAAAGAAAAAGAATTGCAGATGTTGGCTCTGCAACGAATCTGGACATTACGCAAATGAATGTCCTACCAGATTAAAAAACGAGGAAAGAATTAAACTCCTTAATCTTTTCAACGAACAAGGTTTCTACCCAGTTGAAGATCCGAGTGATATAGAATCATTGTATTACTTAACAACTGATTCAGAAACTGACTCTTCAGAAGAATCCGAATCCGAAGATGAGTAATAAAAATATTACGAATCCAAACTCAATCTATATTCCTATAAAATTAAATTTTGAAGGATATAGAAAATACAGAATTCATGCTTTTGTAGATACTGGAGCATCAGTATGTACTGCCAGTAAATGGATTATTCCAAAACACTTTTGGGTACAATCCGAAAAGGTTTTAAATCTAAAGATTGCTGATAAATCTGAAATTAAAACCTCTAAAGTTATTAAAGGTTTGAATGTTGAGATAAGTGGATATCATAAATTTCAATGGAAAACTTTTCATTTCAAAATACCTACTGTATACCAATTAGAAACTGGTATAGATTTTATAATTGAAAATAATTTTTGTCAACTTTATCATCAATTCATACAAGAAATTGAATCCATCAGCTTTACCATTAGTGGTAACAAATTATGGATTCCAAACAAAGAAAAGCCTTTGCAATGAATGTATTGCAAGAAAATTTTTTACAGAATGTAAAAATTAATAAAGAAAAACAAAAATTTCAATTTTTAAAATGGGAGAATATTATTCCAAAAAGAACTATTCTCATAACTCTTGAAGAACAGCAACAATTTAAGATTAATTCTCAAAGAAGTATAATCTTAAATTTGCTAAAAAATTGTTGCTCAGAAAATCCTTTGGACCCTCAAAAGAACAAAGGAAGGATGACAACGAATTTAGAACTGCTTGAAGAATTCAAGACTAATATAGTTAGAGCTAAAGCTATGGCCTACAGTCCTAAAGATAGAGAGGAATTTTCTATACAAATAAAAGAGTTGCTTGATTTAAAAATCATTGAACCAAGCAAATCACAATTCTCTTCACCTGCCTTTATGGTTAGAAATGAAGCGGAAAAAAGACGTGGAAAAGCCCGAATGGTTGTTGACTATTCGCAAATAAACAAAGTAACAAAAACTGATGGATATTTGATCCCAAATATGCAGAGTTTGTTACAACTAATCAAAGGAAAACAAATTTTCTCTTCCTTTGATTGCAAATCAGGATTTTGACAAGTTTTACTTGATCAAAATTGTAAACATCTGACAGCCTTTAGCTGTCCACAAGGACATTATCAATGGAATGTTGTTCCATTTGGTTTAAAACAAGCACCAGGTATTTTCTAAAGACATATGGATAATATCTTAAAAGAATTCAACAATTTCTGTTGTGTTTATATAGACGATATTTTTATTTTCTCTGAAACTGAAGAAGATCATGAAAACCATGTGATTTCCGTTTTAAGAAAAATAAATGAGGAAGGAATTGTGTTATCTGAAAAGAAAGCACAATTATTTAAAGAAAAAAATTACATTTTTAGGATTTGATATATCTTTTGGATATAGAACTCTAAAACCGCATATTTTAATTCATATTCAAGAATTTCCAAATGAAATTCAAGATCAAAAACAATTGATGAGATTTCTTGGATGTCTCACTTATACTGAATCTTTTATCAAAGAATTAGCAAAAATGAGAGCACCCCTTCAAAAGAAATTGAAAAAAGATTTTAAATGGATCTGGACAAAAGAAGATTCTATCTATGTTCAGAAGATAAAATCTAAGATAAAAACTTTACCATCTTTATATCATCCTAAAAAAGGAGAAAAGATGATAATTGAAACAGATGCCTCTCATGATTTTTGGGGAGCAGTTTTAAAATCTTTTGATCAACAAGATCAAGAAGAAAAATTATGTTCTTATGCTTCAGGAACTTTTCAAGGAGCAGAAAAGAACTATCATATCAATGAAAAAGAAATTTTAGTTATGAAAAAGGCTATTACAAAATTTCGACTTTATATAATTTCTGACAAATTTCTTGTTAGAACTGATTCAAGAACTTGTAGTTCATTTTTAAAACATCAGGTACATCCAGACTACGAGCAAGGAAGACTTGTGCGATGGCAGATGTGGTTCAGTTACTATGATTTTGAAATACAAATCATAAAAGGAAAAGATAATCCTCTAGTGGATACTCTTACACATGAATTTGCATTTTCTGGTAAAAATGACAACAATTGAAGATCTTGAAATACATATTGAAATTGAAGAAATGGAGATTTCAACCAGACAGCAGAAATTACAAATTCTGAAAAAGAAGTTGGCTAGACTTTTCAAACAAAAACTAGCATCAACTTTTGACAAAAACGGGGAAGGTGAAACTTCAACAAACCCAAAGTCAAAAGGAATCGAAAGTAGTATACCTACTGGAGATAAAAATACAGTCCTGAGGAAGACACTCAATACTGACAGTAATGAAATTACTGAAAGTAATACAAAAGAGCATTCTCAAGCTCAGTGCTCTAACGAGCAAAAGGGAATTCAAGTCCCAAACAAAAATGCTAAAGATAGCAAAACTATCGAAAGCAAAAAAGACAAAGAACAAACGGGTATTCCAAGCCCACAAAAATCATTGTCATGGTATGAAAAATGTTCGCAAGAACAAGAGAGCATTCAAGGCTCAAAAACAACTGAGGAGATTAAAACTCCATCACCACTTGTTGGTATTAACAATTTACCTGCAGGTACAAAATTTTATGTGATTTTTGAAGGCCCTAACATGGGATTCTACTCACAATGGAAACAAGTGGAACCACTTGTCAAAAACAAACCATACAAACACAAGAGTTTCAAAACTCTACTTGAAGCCCAACAAGCCTTCAACCAATTTTATGAAGTCAAAGGAGAAAAACCTACTTCATATAATCACCTATCCGACAATATCCAGCTTAGGCCCAGATATAGTCAGGAAAATAACCCAAAGGCAAGGCCCAGAATACCAATGTTTGTACCTCCACATCCTAGTCAAAGATTAAGGATGATATCTTTTAAAGATATGATTCAGACAAATCCTGAAATTGAAAATCTTCCTAGTAGATTTAAATCTATTGGAAAATTACCAAAAGAACAAGAAAAATCAACAGTTTCTGGAATTTCTTTACAGATAACGTTAAACAGACCGACTACAGCCAAGACGGAATGTGTAAATGAACAAATTCTCAATGAATGGAGAAATTTGTCCTACCAAATACTCTTATCTGGATTAAGAATCTTCAACAGTGAATCAAAAATTAAAGTGAATCATTCATCTGATTTCATTTTAATGACAAGCAAGACAGGAGCTACAATAGACATGAAAGGAATCAAAGCCTTGTGTAGCTTTGAAAAGAACTTTTATAATTTACCTAATACTCCTTCAAATTATAAGTGAGAATTATGTAAAAGTTTAAGACAAAGTATCGGCAAAGATCATTATTGCCAATGGTGTGAAAATAATGAAGAAACAGGTTCCAGTGAGAGCATGACAGCTGGAGAACAGTCAGAATAAGATGTGACCAAAAGGACATCTATCTTCAAGAAGATGTGACAAAAGGAGCATCTACTTTTGACAAAATAGCATCAACTTTTGACAAAGAGGACGATGCGACAAAAACAAGGACACACTTTGTCAAATCCCTTTATCATTACTTTTTGAAATTTTGAAAAAGAAAAACTGTGGATTAATGACAAATGGACGACAAATTTTCTTCCTCTGATTCAATAGTCATAACAGTTTCATTCTTTCCGATGTTAATACTCTTAACAATGTTCTCTATTTCTTCTAATTCAGAGTCTTCAAATGCAAGAAGTACATTTAAAAGTCCTAAATCATTTCTTGTTTCGTAAATGTTTTCAAGATTTTTCCGTAAATTTGCCATTAACTTATAAAGTTAATATCAAATTTACCTTTTGAATTTTCTGGAGGTTCTTCATTAAAAATTTTCCCTGTTTTTTCAAAAATTCCAAAAGAAATTTTTAGATTTTTCTTTAAAGGTTGATCTTTTGGTTTTACACCTGCAAGAATGACTGCAGAATGTTTTTCCATAGATCTCTCAGTATTTTCTTGAAGAGTTTTGAGAAGAATTTTTACTTCTTCAATCTCATTTTTCAAATCTTTTATTTCTCTCAAAATATCATTTAGAGTCATAAAAGTCCGTATTTTTCTTGATAATACAAAACATTTTGTTCGTCTTCAAAACGTTTCATAATTTTTTCATAAATATATAGATCTCTTAAAGATCCAAAAATAATTTTTTTCAGAATATTTTCTCTAATTTCTCTAGGTAAATCCTTTATCGCAATTAGAGTTAAAACTTTTGATTTTTCTGAAATCGGTTCCAGATAAACATATCTGTCTCTATCTTCTTCTAGAGCATAATAGGTTTTATGAAAACCTGTTACGTCTTCAATTTTGTAATATTTTTCCAACTTAATGATTCTTACTTCAACCATGAATCATTCTTCATCTTCCTCCTTGTAGAGATTTTCAGCCATTTTAGAAATCTTCTTATTTAACAGCTTGAGCTGTTTGTCTATACTAGATTTACTAGTTTCGGCTTCATCTTTCTTCCACTTAACATTAGGAGGTGGTTGTCGTGTTGACAAATTCCTAGTTATAAGAAGCGGTCTTTGTTCTTTTACTAAACTTCTCTGTTCATTTGGATCTATATCCAAAGAAAGTCTAGAAGACTGATTTAATGGTTGAATTAACCATTCAAAGTCAGTTTCTTTGTATTCAAGGTAGTCTGAAAATAAAGGATCTATCTTAATTCCTTTAGATTCTCTAACAATTGTCATATTATGCTGGTTATGTATAGCATAACTAACTAAATATGAAATTGAAAAAGGTACGTTGTTATCTTTGACTAAATCTGTTCTTTGGTACTTGTGTATAAAAGAAAGTATTCCATCAAAGTTTTGGTCATGTAGACTTACTGAAAGTCTAGGATAAACTGTAAAAATAAGTTTTCCACATGCTAGGTTCCCTTCAAGGGCTCCTAAACATCCTTCTTTAGGATTTTGAATCCTTTCATCAACCAACATCATAGAAATATGTTGATTTATTTTGTCAGATAAGGTGCTACGAAGTTGAATCCTAATAGCTCCTATTGTTACCCAAAATAGATTCTTACTATTGTCAAGATCTATTTTTTGTTTGGCTTTATTTATATCTTGTTTGGTTAACAAAGATATTCCTATCTTACCGTAGGTATGTTGAACATGTATGTCAAATTCTTTTTGAGAAACATCATAGTAAACATGCTTATTTCTTTTCGAAAATCTTTCTATAAATCCAGGCTGATCAAAGATCTCCTTAGGTTCTATAGCAAGTTTTGTTTTGCATATTTTTGCTAACTTTTTATCAGAAATCAAAATTTCTTTTGAAGGAATTTTTGCTTATAAGGTTTTTTATATCTCTTGAAGATATATTTCTTCTTTCTCTTATATCACCACTGTACAACTTGAGGGGTCAGCCCTCAACTTGAGGTGCCAGCCCTCAAAACATTGACAACCACTAGTCGAGCTTGACAGGCGGCCGGCTTGTGCTTGTTGGCAAGCAAACAAATTACTTGCCGACATTGATCGGACTTGATTGATTAGACCAGCTCGACCATCCATTCACAGATAGCTCGAAGTCGACCACCCTCGCGCCTCTTGCCCAAATTCTCTCTTCTTGTCTCTCTTCATTGATGGATGACCTACGGATGTACTATGAGCCATAGTGAATGGATCAGTTGAGTTTGCTAGGTTGTTTACTATAGTGGAACCAACCCCTACCTTCTTCTAAATACAATCTCAAAGGTCCCCTCATGCAAGCCTCATCCTACATTTAACGCACAGACCTTTATGTGCGAGGATGAATATAGTAGACTATTCCTTAAGCCCTCGTGGAATATTGATGGATGTCATATAAGGGTCTTGAAATGGACATGTGACTTTCATCCTGAGCACGATACCCCGATTACTTCTCTCAGTTCTCTGTGAGTTTCCTTCCCCTTATTACCAGTTTATATGTATGATAAAAGGTTTCTTGTTTGCCTTGTCTAAGGGATTCCCTTGAGGATTGATGAGGTCACCTCGAATTTGAAACAATCTAGTGACGCTAAGGTGTGTATTAGGGTGAATTTGGAACTTAGCTTTCCTAATATGATTTGAATGAGCACGACGTGGATTGTGATTTTGGAAGGCGGTTGTGTACGTGAAGAAGCCGATTTTTTGTTCACTTTAAAGACAATTGGGCCATTGAGTTGATCGGTGTGCGGGTGGCTTGCCTCCAGCTCCCTCCCAATTATTGTTGACCCCTTCCCCATAGCCTATTATACCTATTGAGACTAGTACTAGTAGGGCTGAAAAGGGTAAAGGTAAGATCGCTCTTGTTGAGCCGTCTATGTAGTGGGTACCGATTTATAGTGTTCCTCTTATGTTACCTATTGCTTTAGTTGAAGTACCTTCGGTGACTCCTATCATAACTAATATTATTCCATATGTGTCAGAGTCCGCTTCAGTTTTAGTAGCACCCACTCTAGCTCCTATAGAGGCTCGTATAGAGGCATCAGAGACACCTACAGATGGTACTCAATTATCATAGGATTCAGGTTCCAGCTTACAAAGCGATGCAGGGTGCTCCGCCGTCGATTGATGTTGATAGATCATTTCAAGAACAAGCATTGCGTGAAGGTTGGTTCTACCATGCAATTTGCTATCGAGGACTTGGTTTCTAGCTTGGTCAGCAAAAAGTCTAAATCTCTCGGGCCTACTATTCCTAGTCCAGCTCCATCCACAAACAAGGTTTGAGTACACATTCAAAGTGATATGGGTGTGTGTATCTCGGGGATTGAACGGTGAATGTTGAGGGCAACTCTCCATCAATTGATAGCAGGTCATTTATGGGATGCGGAGAACAGAGTTAGAACTTACTCCTACTAGCATGTGAACAAATGCACCTCCCTTCTTCCCACCATCCTGTACAGTCCCATGTGTCATAAGGGAACAATCCAAATTACACAGACTACCACGATTCAAAGGTCTATTGGACCAATTGTATGACCCATTCTACGTGGACCAAGACGGGTATGAGGTTACGTGAATATCATTCAGTCTATCAATTACTTTAGTCCAATGAATTTACTATGTCCATTTATTGCTCCCAATTACATTGATATGATTGTTGCACTTGCTCATTCATCATTATTATATAAATACCCACACTGTGATTTGCTTAAAAAATAAATAAATTATAATTGTACCCACATGCAAAAATTAGAATTGAGATAAATTTTAAAAAAATCAATACTTGAGGGACTAATAAGCGAAGTCTGAAAACACATTTTTCTGTACCTATGAAGAGTTTCGAATGCTCCAATAACTCCAAGGAGGATAGATTAATGTGTTGAATGGATTTGGAGGATAAGAAAGGGAAATCGGGATTTATGATAAAGTCTTGGATATTTTATACATTCATCGATTTTAATTATGACTCAATTAGGCAAATTATATATTTATATACGTGTGTACACACACAATTTGGCTTGGCGTGTAATTATTGACAGGTTAATCACGTTGGACATCACTTAACTTTCACCCTAGTAATAATCGGGTCACTAAATTTGAATTTGGAGCAATCAATCCATTAAAAGAATCAGACCACTTCATCTTGAATTTATTAAGACAACTACTACAATTCACTGATATGTCCATTGAAAGTCACAACATCAGCAAATTTATAAAACTAGAGGTCAACGAACTTTCGTTACAGTTGCAATCGATTCATCGAACTTTCACCCTAATTACAATTAGATCAATAAACTTCGACTGGGAACAATTAAATCATACATTATGTAATCTTTGCCCAACATATATGATACGTCTCTTACAAATTTAACATAGAAACAGTTCTTTGAAGCCTCTATTTGGATTCCATATTTTCAAAATTCATTTTCAACTACATATTCTTCAATAAAATAAATTTACACGTAAATTTATGTTTTTTTATCACTTGCCCATCTACCATTAAAGTAGGAAAATGAGTTTTGGAATGTTGAATTTTTGTAGAATGTGTGGTTAGAAAGTAGGATTTTTTTTTGAGTTTACTTGTAAATTATTTTATCGTGAGAATGTATGGAGGAAAATGAGTTTAAGAATTTTTTATTTTTTAAAAATAATTGTAGGCAAACAATGGATTTTAATCATACATTCATAAAAAAAAAAATTTACTATTTCAAAATATCTACAACCAACTAGTGAAATATATGGATTTTAAAGACTCAACTCTATGTTTTTTCCTCAAATTGAAATGGTGATAAAAGAATAATTGATCCAGCTTCACACAAAAATCCAACATCGAAAAAATATAGTCCATGTTTGGTAAAAATTAAAATCAAATTTTTAGTAAATTTTGATAAAGTTGATGAATTTGTAATCGAAAAATTAAAATACATAGTTAAAATTAATAGTAGACTTTAAATTAAATTTTAATTAGATGTTTTTGCGATACCAAATAGGGGCATTATTTTTTCAAAAAAATTCAAAATTCAACTCTCATTTGATTGCCATTAAAACAATTTTTTTCTCCTTTTCAACTGCAAAATCTCCTAATAAAATATTATACATGTAAAATCAAATTTTTTTCTTACATTATATACCTTCTTTGAAAAATTACTATTTAAAAATTTATTTTTACCAAAAAGTTCATTTCAATGGTTTCGGGCTCGACACACAAAGCGGAAAGCCCTTAAAATCAAGAAACCAAATTCGTCAAACGCAACAAATTTCCCAATTTCATAACCTAAAAAATTCACTTGTTCAGGAGAATTTTGTTTCAGGAATCATGCCGGAGGTCAATTCTTTCGTAAACGAATTCATAATGAAGCTCAAAAAGCGGTACTGATTTTCACCTCTTAGTTAATCAAAGCTGTAAAAGCATAATTATATTTCCACTCATGTTCATTGATGTTTACAGTAAAGTTGAGGGGTCGAAGGCCACGGCGAAGTTAACAGCGGAAGTGCTCCGGTCGTTCATATCGCAGAAAAGACTGCCCCGCACTAACCAGGCGGGCGCTCTCATTGATGCCGTTAAAGCTGTCGGAGAGGAGCTGATAGATGCCAATCCTGTGGGTAAGCAACTCTTTTATCTGAAAAAAATTCTTAGTTTGATAAATCATTTTAATATTAGTGCTTGCATATATTGACTCGGATACAGTGTTTTCCCTGAGTTGTTCATTCGGATTAGTGAATAATTCTGACTGTGCAGTGAGTGGGTATTTTAGTAAGAAATTATGTAATTAAATTTTCATCATAGACATTAATAAAACGAATTTATTTGAAGTTACATCTGATTGTATAAATTTAAAAATGGCTTACCAAATGAGCTTTTTTGTATGAGTTGACTCGTACAAAGGAGTGGCTGTGGTGGTTTTATATATTTCTCTGTATTTATCAAAAGTTGGTAGGAATTTCATTACATAGGGGATATTGCATAGGCCTCGTGATGACCACTAAGTGGAATTGAATAACACTAAGGAGGCTACCTGACATAACCTATAATCTGAAATGAAGCATGTTTGTAGCAGAATTCCATAGTACTGTGACCAATGCTTGATGTATAAGCTACCACAAAGGCTTGACTAAATATGAATAACTTTGGATGACTTGAAAACTAGCAGAAATTATGTTACAACAACCAAATAACCCGGATTCCTGAATGCTTCATGGTTCAAATAGTTCTTACAATTTTGCATGTATACCCCATGTCAGAGATACATTTTATTTTCATTAATTTTACAATTGTTCTATTAAGGATCATTGATGAAGAGTTCTGTCAAATATTATGGGTCAATTATTTGGAGGTTACGATATGAAGAATCTAAAAGTGGTTTCTCTTGACTGAAGCCACTTGAGCTCACTTGTAAAAGACTGAAAGAAAAGTGTACACATTATTGTAGTTTTGGGGATTATTCTTAAGCTATGTTCAACTGTTTAAATATCAAGTAATTCCCTTTAGCTTCTCTGTTCTTTCTGCTTTAATTTCTTGATAATGTAGCATGACTATGATTTCAGAGCTAGCTGTTGGTAATATTGTGAGACGTGTTCTACATATCATACGGGAAGAAGATCTTTCTCTCGCTACAGCTGCTGTAGGTGGATTAGGTTTGTCAGCAGAAAGTGACAATGAAGATGATGGGGATCAAGACGATCATCCAGCTCTTTCTGCTGCTGTTGTAGCAGCTGCTGCTAGAAGCACCCTGAGACCACCTTCGTTGCAGACTCTCCTCGAGGACATGCCTCACTCAACAGCTGTACCTCAGACATCTTCTTCTGGGGGGGATTCTGAAGGAAAAAGCAAATGTATGCTCTTAGCATTCATAATTCAGAATCTTCTACTGATTAATACCCAGAGTTTTTCATAGGATTTTGGCATTAGTTTTTTCCTGATAAACGCGGCTAATGGTGGTTGACGATGTATTCTTGGTCATTCATTTAGTTTGATGTAGCATGAAAACAATAATTAAATCGTTTAACATGTTGGAATTTTAATCTCTTATTTGTTAATGTTGCTCTATTTCCTTCAGCTGCTGATAAGAATTTGACAACTCGGAAGCTCAAGCATAATGTCATCGAGGCAGTTAATGAACTCATTCAAGACATTTCTACTTGCCATGAACTAATTGCTGAACAAGCAATTGAGCATATACACCAAAAGTATGTTCCAAGAAACTTTAGCAGAATTATTACACATTAGTGTAAATTGCTTATCTGCTTTGTTTGAATGTCTTCTAGGATTTTGTAATAATTTGTTGTTCTTGTGTCATTGGTTTAAAAATAATCACTGCTTATGATCTCAGAATTGTGTCTTTGCTTGGCTGTGGCAATCAAGTCAAAACTGTGATCTTGTTATATTGTTTAATATTGAAATTTAGTTCTAACTTTTTTAGTAGCATAAATAAAAAGTTAAATGAGTTTGAGTTGGTATCTTGCTTGCGCTTAAGTTGTTATTATCAGATGATACCAAAGTAGTTTTGTGTATTTAATTCGGGGTTTTAAATTGTTGTGGTGGATTGAGGAGGCATCCTTTGGGAAGGTCACACTTTATCTCGTAGGTGCTCTTTTCGGACTAATTAAATATGTAATTAGTTAAGTAGGTTTTTACTCTCATAATTTGGATTTTTCTAGCTTTAATTTAATAAACAACTCATTATACCTGATTTACGTGATAACTATATCTCTAGTCCTTTTAAAACCTCTGATTTGAACATGATATTGATTTGGAAATTATAACTTAAGACAATTATACTATTGTATTCAATTTTGAATGAGATATGAGGCATTTTTTGTTTGCCTCACTATGAGGAGGGCGTTAATCGGGATTTTTTTTTATAATGGTCCCGGTCGACTTCTAGATTTGCACTTTGCATGGTCAATGCCGTAAGGAATGATATCATATCACCTGTAGATGTAATAATAATCAATTTCGTAACATGGCTGTATAAGTAACTTGATGTTGACAATATTTTTCTTTAAATGGAACCTGAGTGTGACATTCCGGGCAATAGATTTTGTTGATACTTTTTAACTTTCGAATAGGCCCATATACCCCTAAACTATCTGTTTATCAATTGATTTACTTAACCTCTACTCCGTCTTAAACATGTCCCATTTCAACACTTCCATATGATAAACTGAATGTAGATTGTTAGAGATGATCAAGAGGTAGTTACATATGCTGGGGAAATCAATTGACAGTATGGTCAAGTGATATTTTTCAACTGAACCACAAAGTGTTGAGTTTCTCCCTTTTCCCGAATGTTAAGTTTTCACAAAATCCCATTTTCAAAGTTTTATATCCCAATATTTTCATAAACCTTTTATATTTGTTGGTGACCGAGCTCATCTAAAGTAAATTATAGGTAAATGTGGTGAGCACGATGGAATATTGGAGATATATAGACATATATGAGTTGTATGGTAAGTAAACATGTTACTGGATGATTATTTATATCAATTTTATCAACACATATTTTGTGATTAATTAAGAAACATAATAATTGATTAGCCAATTTTAATAAGGTAAGTTTGGGATTATTTATTTTTCTAAACTGTATATGCGCCGCTTCCTTCCTAATAATTGATGAAGTGGTTAGGCATTGAAAGGGTGATTTTAGGGTTGATTGTTGTATGTTGCATCTTGGAGCTATCTTAGACATTGATGTGGGTTGTTACTGTCAAGGTCTTACTGTCTAGCTGTTATTATCCTATATCATCTAGTATCAATTTCTTGGGATCCGTGTTGGAGAGGGACCGATAAAGCATATAAGGGAAGAGTTAATATCCTACTAGGGGTTGACCACTTGAATCGGTTTTGTCATTTCATTCGATCCACAACACTGAAAAGGATTCAATGAAATCAAATCTTTTACAATCATCATGCCTTTAGTTTTGTTTTGCTCTTCCTCTTCTAGCTTATTGTACTGAAATTGCATTACTACTGTGAACGAAATATTCTTTACGAGACATGTCCTAGCCACCCATGTCTTCCTTCCCTTAACTTATTATCATTTGGTGCCTTCATCAGTCGTTCTCATTTCAAATTAGATTCGTTCTAGTATGCCACACATCTATTTAACATTTACATAGGTGTTGCATTGATCTTATGTATTTTTTTGTCCTTTAAGGACCCATACTCGGTATCATAACAATATAGTTAGTTTGGTCTAGAACTTTTCTTTTAACTTGATGGGTAGCTATCTTCCTATTTCATCCAAACTCTCTACAACCTGTTTACATCTTATATGATACGTATACTCCTCAATTTATCATTCTCTATAATTGAACTGAAATACTTTTAACTTTTGTGCCTCATGCTTCTTTATTATGACTTGGTTATCATCTGTATTCCTATACTTGTGTATCATTTAAAACTTGTCTTCAACATGCCCAATCACGTGTAGATGGAATGCATTTTCTTCATCAATACCCAACACGTGCACATTTTTTATATAATTAGGTAGCGGAGAGACTTGAACTAGAACCTTTGGGTGCTCTGATACCATATTGAACTACTTGATCTTTAAACTTTTAAAGTGCTTACTGTTATATTATTTAAATCTTCCTTCAACTATCTTAGTTCCCTTTAAGCAAAATTTTTTGATTCCGTAGTGATCCTTCAAATTTTTAACTAACTAGTTACCCCTTGCAAAGTCTTATCATCTAGTACAATGTCATCGGCAAAATACATAGACCAAGGACCTCATCTTGGATATGTCTTTTAAGCTCTTTCATAAGCAAAAAAGAAGAGGACTTGCGGTAAAACCTTGATACAAGCATAAAGCAATTAGAAGCCTCAATAGTTCTCGAAAACTTCATATATACAATAAAGCATCTGTGGGAGTAAGACTACCTACCTTGCCTCTATTCTCCCATATTTTGTCCGTTTCTGCATTTTTTGGTAGATAATGTACTTATTCAAACCAATTTAACTATCTGATCCTGGCTATTGCACAGTGAGGTTATCTTGACTTTAGGCAGCTCAAGAACAGTAATAGAATTCCTATGCGCTGCGAAGGAGAAAAAGAGATCATTCCGAGTTTTTGTTGCGGAGGGAGCGCCAAGGTATTGTATGTACTTGGTTATATTGTCACAAAGGGAGTTCGTTTAGGTTATACATATTTTTGATGATTTTCCTCTTCACATACCATTTCTTCTTCATGTTGTTTGGTTTGTATCAGATATCAGGGACATGCGCTTGCAAAAGAACTGGCTGCAAGGGGACTACAGACCACAGTTATTACTGATTCTGCAGTTTTTGCAATGATTTCCCGAGTCAACATGGTATGTGACTATTGCAGCATTTTTCATTTCAACTTTTTGAAAATTTCTAAACAATTTTGTTGTTGACCCAAAATTCCTCTCTAAAGGTTATTGTTGGAGCACATGCTGTCATGGCCAACGGTGGGGTTATAGCTCCAGTGGGGATGAATATGGTGGCCCTAGCAGCTCAAAGGCATGCTGTTCCCTTTGTTGTACTCGCTGGCGTTCACAAGGTATTTCTCCATTATAGACTCTAATCCCCTCCATACTTTTTAAGGTACATAACTTGAAGGCAATCATATTGATTGTTCCATGAGAGAAATAAAGGTCTTGGAACAATATTGCATTGCAAGAAATTGCCATTAAGTAGAATGTGGCTACATTATTCTTACCTGATGTTATTCTTGTGCTAGGATCATCCTTTGTTAAATTTTCAGGCTACAAGAGAATATGAGACTTTGAACTCCAATCTAGTAAAAACTAAAATTTAATTTTAATTGTTTTTTTAAAGAAAAACTAAATTTGAATTAAGTAAAACTTGAATATGTAAGATATGATACATTAGCAAACTAATCACTATTTAATGTTCGTATGGCCTTTTCTTGATATCCAGATTCACCTATCATGTGTATATTTCATGGTTTTCTGAAATCCATCTTTGTGGTTCCTTTTTCTACAACCTCTTGTGTTAATCTGCTAACTAATTGTTCATCTTGTCGACACAATCTTTTAAACTATATGCATCTTTGGTTTAGGATATTGTTCATTATGTTGTTTCTGGATAATCAATATATAACTTCTTTTAATTATGAGAAACATAATTTTGTTAACCATGATATAAAATACAGACATCAAGAGAAGGAATTCTCTAAAAATATAAGAAAATAAGTTTAAAATATAATCAAGAATACATCACATTCTTCCAATCAGCAAGTTAAATAAAGGGAAGTCTTTAAACTTCTTGATGGGAGAACCTTTCTCTTTCCTGTAAAAGTGTAAATGGC
The DNA here is from genome assembly GCA_903798255.1 of Fraxinus quadrangulata. Lineage (NCBI taxonomy): Eukaryota > Viridiplantae > Streptophyta > Magnoliopsida > Lamiales > Oleaceae > Fraxinus > Fraxinus quadrangulata. The sequence goes on from CAIGRB010028587.1 coordinate 170,901, forward strand.
CAAGCAGCTCTCTTTCTTCAAAAACATGGTGCTCCTTTCTGTTCAAACTACCCAAAAAATAGCCAACACCACAATTTTCTATCTCTCACCAACTTCTGTGAGCTAAAAACCAACATTTTTTTTTTCAATTGATATCCCACTGCACCAGTCAGCATAACCCATTCTAAACCCGCTCCTCTTTATAAGCTGCAATATAAAAATCTAGCAACATGACCGTGTAACAGTAAAATGATCAATACTTAGAAAGAGAAAAGGACATCACACTTATTAATCCTTCTATGGGAAACCAGCCAAGAGAACACCATAATCAAGTAAGACATGCAAGAATTCAGATTGAGAGTAGTCCAAAGAATGCAAACCTCGGCAAAGTAATTAGAGTTTCAATATTTTCTAGTAACAGCGAGTTCTCAGTTTTCACCATTTACTTCCTTATCTCTTTTGTTCTGTTATCTACCTCAACATGTATGGTAAATGGACTGAGCAGGGAATTAAAATGTCCGTTCCTTATATTTGTCCCTGTATAATTGTAATACCTCTTTGGTTTTAACAAGCAGTTTTGCCATGCTATGTCACGCTTCTCGGTAAACAGGTAGAAGTTACAATTGCAATTGAGCAAATGTTGGCTTGTGGAAATATAGTAATTAATATCATTGCATGGAGCGTTTTTTAAAAATTGGTCCATTTTGAATTAAAATTGTCATAATATGTCGTTAACCAAATGACTTAATATCTGTTTTATTTACTCTATAATCATGATTACAGTTGTTATACTCTTTAAGGGATTTTCAAGTGCCATTTTATGTCGACGAAAAGGAGAGTAATTTGTCTACAAGAGAACAAACAATGGTGCAAAATTGTAATTTGAGATGGTGGTTTAGGCCTGCAGCAATAATATGTTTGTGGTTTCATGATTTGAAAAATATAAGTGAATATAAGTTGCCAGGTTGTATCGAAAAATTTATTTTGAAGTTTGTCATGCACTGTTATGTTACCTATCATTTTCAGTAAGTGCGGACAGTGTCTGAGTTCTAAATTGACACGCTACTTGTCTGGTGTCTCAAGCTTCCTTAGCATCACTGAATATTGTATGTATCTCTAGATTCACAGGGTAAGAAATTATTTAATTTTATCTGCTTTATCAGAACTTTTCTTCAATTATACAGCTCTGTCCTCTGTACCCACATAACCCGGAGGTCTTACTGAATGAGCTGAAGTCCCCATCTGAGCTGCTGGACTTTGGAGAATTTTCAGATTGTTTGGATTTTGGATGTGGCTCTGGTTCACCTCTTCTTCATGTTGTCAACCCTGCATTTGATTATGTGCCACCGAATCTCGTTAGCTTATTTATTACAGACACGTAAGTTCACATCATCAAGAAGTATAGATTACCTAGAGAAGATCCAACTCTTGAATGCACTGCTTGTCACTATTGCAGAGGCGGGCACAATCCTTCGTACATGTACCGACTCCTTGCTGATTACTACTCTGCTGATGATTTAGTTGTGCAAAGGAGATTGGCCTCTTGAAATTCAGTTAACTACATCTTTTCATTAAACTTGTTGGTAAGTCTTTCTCCTATGCTAATTATGTCAAAAACCAAACTACTTCAATTTCCAAGCTCTGAAACGAAAAAAGAGATTAAACGTTTTATATGAATATTAAAAATCAGCAAACAAGCTTCCATATGAATTTAATTGCTCAACTAGCAAAAGCCAATCTGTAACGACCCGAGTCTTTATACCCAAGCCGTTAGCTTACGTATTGTTCGCTTTGGGTGGCCTATTCCCACTTACTCCTTCACAGCTTTCTATCGTGTCCTCCAGGATTAGAATTTAAGACATCTGCCTAATACCAGTTGTCATACAACTGCTTGGGTATAGAGACCCGAGTCATTATACAATCGGTTTGGAAACTCAGCAGTCATCGATATCTATTTCTAGAGCCCAAATTGCATTATTCCATTATATGTTTTCCAAATATTATGTTTTACCCAAATTGTGCGATGTTTTTTCCCTTATATTCTTCTTTTCTATTTAAGTTTCCCAATAATCATCATCTTGATGGAATGGTACAGCTCTTCTTAGGGACATTGCTTGATTCTTTGTTCTTTTCTCTGAACGGGGTTTTGAGCTTGTGGTAGAAGATGCCTGTCGGAAGCTGCTGTTATAGATAAGAACATGACCCGTGGAAAGAGAAAATGGATGGAGGTTTTTTTAATCCTTTTGATTGCGATGAAGTGCATAGTTGAAACAAAATCAATCTTCACATTTTTATAGGTTGAATTCTATTATGATGGTAAAATAGTATCCTTCATGTACAATATCGTCCAGAGTTGTATTAGCATGTGAAATTTTGACATCAGGTTGCATTGTTGAAAAACTTGTGCAGGATATTGATTGAAAAGTTTCTGTATTTGCATATGGAAGTTTTTGATGTTATTTTCCCCAGCTTTTGGTGAAATCTTGCTGAAAGTTAATTGCAGACGCCCTTCATTTAGAAAGAATTACTGGTATTATTTGGTAGGGTGAAATGGACACTAGTAAAAATAGAAAAAAGTTGTATGATCTATTTTTTATGATATTTTTTATTTTTTCCCCAATCACGTTTGCAGAAAAGTTGATTTTTCAGAACTAATAATTTGTTTCTGGCAGCCAATCGATCAGGACAGAAACGGTTACTGCTTGAAGATAGGATTGCAATTCGGAATCTTGTAAATTTTTTTTAGTGATAATTACATAAACTCAGGTGTTTAAAAATTGATTTTAAAAAATCGGGTCTAAAGTTTATTTATTCAAAAATCAGGTACTATATTAAAATTCTAATTGATAACCTACCATTTCCCTCTCTCTCGCGCCTCCCTCCTCTTCCCCTTCTCCCTCCTTCCCCTCCCTTCTCTCTCTCGTCTCTCTCCGTAACGTCGCGATGTTGTTGCAGTTTGTGGCAGCGTTGCAGCAGTGTCGCGACACTGCCACCGTTCACGACGTCACGTCGCTGTCGTGAACGTTTGGTTGATGGTGTTTATAGTGTGTGGTGCAGATGTGGTGGGTTCAGATATGGTTGGTAGTGTTGATAGTGTGTGGTTGGATGCGGTGACGACGGTGGTGTTTTGTGTGGTGGTGGTGGTTTCCTTTTCCTCCCTCGTCTCTCTTTGTAGCAACTGCAGCATCGCGACGACGCTACTTTGAACGGCAGCAGCGTCGCGATGCTGTCGTAAACGTGTGGTTGGTGGCGTTGATAATGTGTGGTGGTGGTTTTGTGGTGGGGGCGACGACGGTGATGGTTATTGTTGATGTTGTGGTACATGCGGTAATGGTGGTTGTTTATGTCGTTGACGGTGGTTGAGGTGGGGGTGGTTTGGGATATTGTCTGTGATCAATTATTTGGTTGATTTGTGACCAAGTATTGGTGGTGGATCGGGGGCGGGGTGGGGTATGTGACTAACTATTTGATTTACTGTGATTAACTATTAAATTGTGACCTTAAAATTCGATAATTTGTGACTAAAAATAATGTGACCGGCGAATTTGAAAATGTGTGACTATCGATAAATTGTGACCTATAATTTTTTTTGATTTGTGATCTCGAAATAATCCGTGATCTAGAAATTTGAAATATGTGATCGACAGATGAATTGTGACCTATAAAATTTTTGATTTGTGACCTCGAAATAATTTGTGATCAATTAATTTGATAATATGTGACTAATAAATAAATTGTGACCTATAATTATGCACATGTGATCATTAAGTATATAATTATGAATTTATTGTATTTAAATAATAAATATTTTTCACTAATTAGTTAAATATCTTATTTTTGCAACTTTTAAACTTGAAATTCGATTTTTGCATGGGTGAAACTTAAGACATAATCCATGAATTTTTCCCTTTTTGGTAACCCCTTTTCTAGGCTTGGGCTTGGGGTGGTCTCCGGAGTACAGGAGGAGTGTGTGGTCATTGGACCTTAGAGTTACTGTCTTATTTTTGACATTCGCCTTCTCTTAGCTAATTTTCTGATATGTTGGCATTTTTCCATATATTGGATGTAAAAAATGCATTGGAGAAAGAGTCGAGTATAATAGACCGACTCAAGGTCATACTAGAATAAGCAAATAGCAAACGAGAATATAGCCAATCCTACAGCAACGACTCCTCTCTCCCTGTCGTGTGATACTGTCCGGTAGCCTACAGTGCCAAGTATCACACTAGCCTACAATGACATACCGACTAACGGTTTTGGATGCATGAATTCGGCTTTGGGTAGGTCAATGCCGCTCCAGGGGTTATTTGGCATGGGTAGGGCGTTACTCCTCACAATCGGGTGCTAATTCCTACTATTTATTATGGCGATAAATGAATTGGATATAGATTAGATCTGTCCATATTTGATTCGATTCGATTCGATAATTCAACATATATTTAATTGTTAAATCCATATTCGATTTGTTATATTATCGGATATTTGATCTGAAATTAAAGAAATTAGGAAAATAAAATCAATGTTGAAATTAACTTTTTTTTTTAATTATTTTTTTTCCAATTTTGAAAGGGTTTAATAATTATAGATTTTTCAACTTTTAGCCAATTGGATTGAAATGCACAAAAAATTGCTTACTCCTTTATTGACTCACTTATTTATAGAGTACATCTTCAAGCATTTTGTTATAAACTTTTGACATGGGATAAGTATTCATTTGGTTTGGTTAAAGTATGTTGTACCTTTGGTTTGACAATAGTGTATTGTAGATTTGATTTGATCGTAGTGTATTTTATTATTACATAAATAGTTATTTATAATTTATTAAATTAATCATTTTTCATATCTTTTATTAATTAATAAAAATTTAAAACTATCCAAGTATTGACTTTATTAATTAATTTATTTTCTTTATGTTTTGAATTTGATGATTTTTTTATTCTATTTTTTATTCTCATTTATTTATTTTAGTGACACAACATGCCATAAAAATATTTACCGACTCAACTATTTATAACAAATTGGATCAGATTGACATATATCCGTATTTGATCCATTTAGTTAACAGATTATCGAATTTGGATTTTAATCATTGTATCGAATTAAGACCCTAAATCCACCCCCCTTTAATTTCATCGGATTCGAATCAAAATCAATTCCATTGATAGCCCTACTATTTATCAAGCTTCAAGTCCTATTACTTCTCGGTTGGACCCGTGGGTCAACCCAAGAACATCAAAACCACCCACTTCTCCAAAACTCACACCGCCCACCAATATACTACGTGAACCTCACCAGAGTCGGTATCGGCAAGGTCCAGGTCCTCCATAGCACAAGAGCTCCTAGCATTCGACCCAGGAAGAGTTACTATCATAGATTCAGGCATGGTTATAACCCGTTTGGTTCAACCCATATACAACGCAAATCCAGGATGAATTCAGAAAACAGGTGACAGGGCCTTTTAGCTTATTGGAGGCATTTTGGTACCTACTTTTCAGCCACAAATGAAGACATAGCTCCACCTGTAGTTCTCCATTTACGGGAATGGATTTCGTGGAAAACAGTTTGATACACAATAGTTTGGGTTATTTGGCGTGCTTGGCTATGGCAGCTGCACCGAATAATGGGAACCGTCTGGATTATTATAGCCAATTTGCAGCAGCAGATCTTAGGACCTCGTCCGACAGCAAATTCTTGGGTAATGCTTGTGAGCTTTGTCATTATGTTTCTTTTCAAATCGACATGTGTGTGAACGAAATTGAGTACTGAATTATCTTCTAGCTAATGGATTTAGATTAGTGTTAAACACCACCAGTGCTATATAGCATTACTGAATCACCAAGTTCCCTTTACTCGATGGTTGCATAATGGTACTTTCAACCGGGAAAGATTTGAAATACAACAATGGCATAGATTATATTGAAGCAATAAATAATAAAGAGGATAATACATATAGCTGGAAATTAAATAACATCCCCTCCCTAGTCCCACCCTGCCAAACAAAAGAGAAGGAAGAAAAATAAGTACACTGCAGATGTCTGTCAACTATGCTCGATGTTGAACCAGAAAATGAGGGAAGCGCGAGTACATATGACTCTAACTCGCTGCAGCGAGAGAGTTCCACTGGTCAACACAGCATTTGCACCTCCTTCAATTTTTGTTCGTGAAACAGAAACACAATCGCCAGAATTTTTAAGCACAGATGAGACTACAGAGCTAGACGCAGTGGTCACAATTGCATGTGAGAGATGGTCCAAAGGATTCGACTCACACTGAAGAATGCACCCGTCAATGGTCAACCTCCCACTCCTATGAAGTAGGCAACAACCGAGCTCTGCCCTCACCGTCAAGTTAGCTAGCTTGCATGTTGACAAGAACTCCAATGCACTGCTCAAGCACAAGGAATGGTGCATACAACAATGCAATGAAAAAATTCCATGTGGGGTTTTTAAGAACCCACTCCAAACTGTTGGCTAACTTTTTTCATGGTGGATGGGTTGAAGCAAATTACCCTTTTATTGACGTATATATAAACTAGTATTTAGAATACATTATTAATATTTGAAACACCTAGTAAAAAATCTGCATTGAATGATGAGAAAGCATTATCTTTTCCAAGATCTTATTAGAGGAGACAAATTTCAACTGGAAATAAAAAGCACCCACCCCTCGGTTGGAAGAGAGAGAGCAAAGTCGGTGAGATTTTATTTAGAACCAAGCAGAACCCAAAGAGAAAAAGATTTTAATCTGTTGAACCACCAGCTTGGAGATGGACATTCATTTTCTTTAAGAACAATAATTCCCCCAGAATCACCACTTTGGAAAAGGTAAATTGGACAAACCTGTCAGAGCCTCGGGAGCAGATGAGTGTTGTATCATCAGGAAGCTCACCCGAACCAATCTGGAAAAGTAAACACCGGTAGGAAAGGAAAAGGGTAATATTTCATCATCTAAAAATATGTTCCCCTCATATAGTATGCTCTTGATTTTGAAAACAATACAAACCGTTAGCTAACTTCGAGATATTCAAACAATATTTACTCCTCACATAAGAAAAAAAATACAAAAAAGGACGAACAGAAATAAGAATTGGAAAAAAGCATCTATTTTATCGCATAATTAATGCAGCAAGAAACTTAACTGCCACTGTAAAGAAGGATCATTATAAAACAAAGAGAGGATAAGGGTGAGAAGATTAAAAACACCAAGAATATGAACTAGCCAAATTTTCTGCATCCATCATCACATTTCATTCCATGGATTTAAAAGGCGTGATGAGACATGCCTCAAGGCGCGCCACAGTCTAAGGCAATGAAAAATAGTAGTAAATAGATACAATTCCAACGTCGTTAGGTAGGTAATATGGAATTAATTACTATTGTAGTAGGGTGGATACGTGTAAAGTCAAATCTTATCCCACTATACTTATAGGACATGGCTATTCCATCCTTTTGCAGTTAAGTGTAATAATTGCTTTATTATTTGACTAGAAACCATTTATTTAAATACAATGCAAATTCTATTACTTTGAAACCAAATTACATACTTGCACTTGTCATATTAGGATTGGTTGGAAGCATAATTATGATAATAACATAACCTATAAAGTAAAACCTATTTTCTATCCAATTTCTACTTGTGATACACAGCCCCAATTATACTTGTGCCAAAACTCAATTTCATTTAGCTATACATATTGGGTAACGGTCCCATCATTCACCACCAATAATTTTATATACACACACCACAGATTATAAAGGCAGAAAAGAGGTTTTCACGTTAAGCAAACCAAGAATTCATATTTTATTTCAAAAACTTTTTTGGATAATTCAATGTAAGATATTTATGTGCAAGTGGTTTGTTTCCGCATACATTTATGTATTCAGTAATTTATGCAGAATTGGCAGTGGACCTTCGGGTTCGACCTAACAAAATGTGAACTTTATTGGATTTTTTATAACGAAATATGAAATCCTTCGGAAATTCAAAATACTATCGATGGGTGTCTCGTTTGTGACAGATATACTCCATAAAAAATATGGTATAAAGTATCTATTTTTATTATTATATAAATGAATATGAAAACTGCACGTATTTTATTGGGTATTTTTAGATGCTCACTTTCACAATAATTTATATGTTAGTTCGGATCGATTGGAACTGTGGCAGAATAGTGATGTGGGCTGCCGAGGATTGGAAAAAAAAAAAAGCATTAAGTTTTTTATTTTTCAATTGATTAATTAGCTTCATTTGAACCCTGAGGGATTGCTCAATTAGTCAGGCTTTGGGTTTACTCCTCAATGGTCACCAGGGTCACTGAGGTGAGTACCCGACCGTAAACTTCAGAGCCCCGTAGGATTAATCGAGGTGCACGCAAGTTGGTCCGGACATCCACGATTATAAAAAAAAAAAATATATATTAGCTTCATTTAAGTTCAAGTACATGTTTTGTTTAATTCGAAAGATACAATTTTCATGTTTTGGATTAAATTATGGATACCATTTATTTTTCTACAAAGAAATAAAATGTTTATTGTTTCGGCAATTAACATGAAGAAAATTGAAACTGAATTTTTAGTAACACTCCATGATTTATGAAAATGGGGGCGTTACACTCAACCTTTCTAACCACACATTTTATAACTTTTATCAAAATCTATTAAAAATCTAATTTTAATCCACATAAAAGGGCCTAATTTTAACAATTTTGCAAATATTTATATCTTGATTGACAATTTTATTTACATTCTATAGTGTGACGCGCAGTTTTGTCATTGATTTAAATAACACTTAAAATTATCTATGACTTCAATTTTCACACATCATGAAATAGTAATTGAGATGTACAAATAAAATTATACAAGTATCTTAATTCTAATTTTAATTCCCATCAAACAATGGCCAAAAGTAAAAGCTAATTAAAATTTTATTTATTAAGCACCTCTTTCAAATCAATTAGCATTTTATTTATTAAGCTCTTTTTTAACGATCATAATTTGGGTAAGATAAAGTTTTGAATAATGAGTCTTAGATAATGTATGATTAAAAGTAAAACAAAATTTTGAATTTACGAGTATAATATTTTAATAGTGATAAAAAAATAAATATGNCGATTTCACCTTTTTAAACACTGATTTCATTAAGGCAGTCAAATTTGCATGCATGCAGCTTGACTAAAAAAATAAATACTTGAACATGAAAACCTCTGTTTAACTGCTGCAATCAATTTTCTATATGAAGAGTTCAAGCAAGGAAAAAATTGACAAAGATCATCACGTGAATAAGGATCAAGTTTATCATAGGGTGGTGATTCCTTTATCATCTGAATCCTTTTTGCTATTTTTTATCCTTGTAGTGTGCTCCTCTTTAGGAGAAACTATAATATACTGCAAACTAGAGTTTGAAGCAAATTAAATAATATATTTATAATGACCTGTCTGTGCTAGGTGATAGGATAAATAAAAATAATCGATATGAAAAGATCATTTTAATTTCACCAACTTAACTAAATTAAAACATGGAAGAGAAAGCTAATAGCAGAGAAAATGCACATCAGCTTCTGTGCGCCGAAACAACAAATATTACAAACTATCTAGATAACACCAGTCTTCTTCCTCCCAAAAGAAGAGAAAATGACCTGCATGACTATATGACAGCTTTCACTAAGATGTAAAATTGGAGCGTTCACAAAGTTGCAGCTCCTGGATTTAAAGTGTACTCCTAAACTTTAGCAGTGGGAGACACGAAGCATAGAGATATTAACTAGTGTTTCTTCCATCTAAATATAGACCAAATGCTGGCATTAACAAAGTGCTACTAAACGACTACCCAGGAAGAGAACCTAGAAATTACCAGGCAAAGAGGCTTTTTAATCTGAATATTAGAAGCGCGATGATTCCCTCCTGCTGAAATCAGTATAGTGTCTCCAGGCCTGCAAAGTATTGAGACAGAAATGTTCAACTTTAGTGACCAACATAATACTCAAAATTTTGTATGAGCACGTACAACTTCACTGCCCTTATTTTTAGGGAAAACAAAAAACTTCACCGACCTGGCAGCAGAGACAGCTGTCTCAATGCTGGGGTAAACCCCTGGCTCAGAGTGATCTTTGATGGAACGATCTACCCGCAGCCAAAGTCGAGGGTGACATGCTAGAAAATGCCATCTGTGGCAAACGAGGGCTGTGTTATACCGATCTGCAAACTCAACAGCAATTCGTGACAGATACCATAACATATTGCAATAATTGTGCATCTTGATTAGTAAATAGATACTTAATTCAGATATTAAGCAGATAACATGTAGTCTTCTCATATTTGTTTTTAACTTGAATGATTTTAGAATTATCAATAATTAGCTTCAATTACTTATTGAAAAACCAATATGAGTTATTGTAAGAAGTACACACATTGCTCGTATCTGAAGCTTCAGCTGAAAGTTGAATGTGCTTCTGGTTTCAGCCATATGATCAACACGGATTACACAGGCAATTATCAGATTATCATGACAGAAAAGTGGAATGGATCCCTTTTTTAATTTTATATACTTGAGTTGTTGCAGTGCAAAATTCGATGGCGTTCAAGATATCACTGTTTCTCGAAGTTATGAAACTATTTGAAGTATAATCTATATGGTCCAATGATATTTATCTTTTTTTTTTTTCGCTCTTCCCATTCAATTCAAATCGGAAGAGGGTGTTCAGTACAGTTTCTTATTAAATCCAGAGGTTAATAGAACATAATTGAGTATTTCAGTGGAAAAGAAGGTACTAGAATCTCAAATAATCAATTACCTCAACTATAAAAAATTGGTAGGATTTTCATGAACTTTTGAGTTCTCCAACTTCTAGAGGGAGTACAACACGTCATAGAAAATAGAAAATGGTGACTAAAGAGTCTGTTAGTATTTTATTGAGTTAATTAATTGAAAGAGATATTAGACTTGGTGATCATAATTATCAAGTATGCTAAGGGCTACAGACAAGCCAAATAATACCGTTGATTTTTTATTGTAATATTACATAATGAAAGTAGCACCAAATTTATTAAACTAAAAATAACAAAATAAAAAAGAAACTAAGCCTTATCCACAATAATTTTGAGGTTGATAACATGAATTCATTTTTGTCACTTCATCCAGTCCATTGGCACATCTATGAAGATCTACTATCAACCAATAACTATGGTTAGCATCTCAATTCTAATTAGATCGACATTTGAATACTCTTCACCACAAGATGATGTGATTGCATAATCATAGTCCCAAAGTGTTTCTAGGTGCCTCTATTTCTTGATCTCATTCTTAATTGAAGCTTTCTTCAAAGACAGCAGGACAAATTTCAGAAGAAAAGGGATTAAAGTAGAAGTGTTATGAATGTTTGTCCATTGACAATGAGATCGTCAATTATTCAAGTAGAAGTGTTAAGAACAAGCAATTGATAAATTCACCGTTAAGCAAGACTCCAGTTGCTTCACAAAATCATTTTACACGTCTAACAGTACCAACAGTAAAACCTTAACTAACAACATCAGGTTGCACCAGGCCATCCACCCACTTGCTATTTATCATCAGAACAATTTTGAACTGAAACAATTGCAAAATTGCATTTATACTATGTAATCAAGATATATTTTCTTCCATCCAATTCTTAAAGCTAATTCTCCCAGAAAATGGAGGTTCACAAATTGATCAAGAGCACAATTACCGTAAATTAGGTTACAAAATATAATGTCTCAAATATATGTACATCCAGATAGATTTTAAGCAAGCGCTTCAACTCCCCAGGTGACCACATTAGTCCCTTTCAAAGTCTTTATAGCAATTACAAACTGGAATCAAAAGTAGGCTATGAACAGAGTTGCTAGTTGTTATAAAAAGGCTCCTTTACATCAATAATTAATTAACATACATGGGTCTTCCAAGAATTAACCAAATCAAATTGGAATTTCAAAAGATTTAAATGTAAAATATAGAATACAGGATCAAGATTTTTCTCCATATGCAATAAGAAAGTACGAATTACAAAACTGAAACGGTCTATAAATCCAAAATATTCGTGAAATTAAGACATGGTTTTCACAGAATCTAGCTAAAAATCCTTAATTTGGCTCACAACCGTCGATTATTAGGTCTTCGAATACTATAGAAACGTGGAAACAAATTTGTATACCTGGAATAGGGTATAGGAAGCTGAAGATATGCATGAGACAGCCATCGTCGAGATTGTTTATGCTAGAATTAATTGAATTTTCTGAGTATTTCGCTAATTTCTTCCATTTGGGCTCATGGACCTCCATTCAATTTGGATTTTACTCACTCAAACGTGTGTTATTTGTGAAACCATTTTTCTTTTCTTCCCTATTTATGTAGAAAATATTTCTCTATTTTCCCAATTTTTAGGATACTGGGCTTTGGGTACATGGGACCGACCCGGATTTGATCCACCTTGACACCCTAATTGAAGCCCATTGACCAAGTTTTATTTGTTTCTTTTCTCGTTTTCTGGATATAATTGTTTAAAGGGAAAATTGCATCTGAGGTCCCAAACCTTTCTATTTGCTGCTAATTATACCTTACCCTTTTTTTTTACAATCGCAGTCCCAAACCTTTCACTTTGACTGCAGTTGGTATCCATTGAATAGAATCCGTCAATTAATCTGTTAGTCAACCTTGAAATTAGAAGTTTGATTAAAATTAACAAAATAAGTGAGGAGTAAAATGATATATTTACATTTTCTATATAAAACTTTAAAATAGTTCATCTTCTCCATAACCACACACCCCCTCCCCACCATTTCCCCAAAACCAAAAACAGAAAATTCACCGTCCACCGTCGCTGCAAACTCATCCTTCTTCTTCTTTTATGTTCTAAGTGGACTCTTGAATTTGGGATTTTTGTTGTGTTTCTTATGAAACTAAAATTTGGGTTTCGAAGTTTTATCAAAATTTTTAATTGGGTTTCTGTTATTTTTTTAATTAATTGAATTTCTTTATCTACTTGCCAAAATCGGCAATTTATCCCAAAGTCCCCATTTTTCGATTTTAATAATTCTGGTAACATTCCAGTAAAATTTTTGCCTCCATCTTCAAGGCTTGTTTCTTTTCCATTTGCCATTGATAATTCTCAACCTCTAGCATTGACGAATTCAATATTTTTCCCTCCACTATAAAATCATCAATAGCAAATGATCTCATTTGTGCTAAAGTAACAACAAAATTTATGGTTCCCACCATATTTTACAGGTGGTAGCAGCAGCAACAATTGTTGCGGGATTGGGGTGATACATTGAATTTAAGTCTTAGAGGAAGGATGTTGATGATAAATAGGTTGGGATAGGATGGCATGGCGTTGTTAAGGCTCCAATTACACTCACGTTGGGAGAAAATCATCTGCAAAATTTTTAAATTTTTTTGGATTTGAGTAAGATTTTTGCTTTGTAGTTTGAGATTTTAGTCGACGGTGATAGCGGTTTGCGGTGGGTGGTGCAATGTCGGGTGGTTTGGTAGTGGTGGTCAGTGGGTTAGGAGTGGGGATGGGATGGGATGTGATGGGACGGGACGTGGAGGTTGTGGAAAAAATGAACGGTCATTTTTATTTATTTTTGATTTAATTATTTTAAGGTTTTATATAGAAAATGTAAATATATCATTTTACTCTTCACTTATTTTGTTAATTTTAGTCAAACTTCTAATTTCAAGGTTGAACATCAGATTAATGGATGGATTATGTCCAATGGATTTCGATTGCAATCAAAGTGAAAGGTTTGGAACTGTGACCGTAAAAATAAAATGTTAAGGTATAGTATGGAGCAAATGGAAAGGTTTGGACCTCTGTTGCGATTTTCCTTTATTTAAAGGTTTTCAACTCAAATTTCAATGAATTTTGTTAGATTTTTAAAGTTAAATATATTTGATGAATTTGAATAGAATTTCACCTAATTCACAAAACTTTAATATAGTTATTTATAATAAATTTAAGGAAAAATTGAAGCCACGGTACCAAACTTTTTTAATTTTGCAGACTTTGCCCAAATATTTGTTTTGTGCCACCAGAGGTACCAAAGTTTCAAAAATATGCACCGAAAGTTCAAATGGACGGTTTCCGTTCAGTTGATCATTAGTTGACCAAGATAGTAAATTTTGACAATTTTGACAAAATTAGGAGGGGGTAAAATGGTAACTTGACAATTTTCTCATTAAATAAATTTTAAAAAAATAAAAAAAGAAAAAGGAAAAATTAAAAACAATAAACACCTATCTTCCTAGGCAACACTGCCGACATATGGCCGGCACCACCACTCCCTATCTCCTTCCCCACCCCCACTCTCACCAATTTCCCCCCAAAACACCACCACCACAATCAAACCCAAATAAAACACCAAAATCCAACAGCACAGAGCTCACCGGTATGCCATGATTTCAAGTCCTCTGAGCTCCATGATTCCTTATACATCCCATTTTCGTTGTTTTTTTTCTTTTGCTCCACATAAACAGGGAGCCCATAAAATTCCTCCAATTAAAAATAAATTCAATGTTTTTTTCCCCCTCTAAAAGAGGAAAGAAAACCCAGAAATGGAAAGAGATCTTCGAGGAATGACGTAATGTTTTTTCTTTTTCTATTTTTCACTCGAATTGTAGCTCCACTATTGTGATGAATATAAGCTGCAGAAATGAGGGTGATAAATGGTGTATTTATAGTGGAGAGAGAGAGAGAGAGAGAGAGAGAGAGAGAGAGATGGGTTCGAGTCTTTGAGAATAATTTGTCACCATGATTGACCCGTGCAGAAAGCTAATTGTAGAGAGAAAAAGTAAGGAAAATGCCGCCTGGTTTGTTCAAGACTGGGTCGGATGTGGGCCTCCATGGGTATTATGCTTCATTTTTATATTAGTCTTTGAATTTTTCCGTTTTGTGGCGTGCGGTTCCCTCTTTTTAATTTGTCTCCGATCCAGAGGCGTTGGTGCCGGTACAGTTGATGGTTGTGCTGGATTTGGGTGTTTTGTTTGGGTTTGATTGTGGTGGTTGCATTTTGGGGAAAATTGGCGAGAGTGGGGTTGGGGAAGGAGATAAGAGGCGATTGTGCCGGCACAGAGGCGATGGTGGTGCTGGTAGTGCCGGCACAAAAGCGGTGGATGTGCGGGTAATACGTCGGCAGTGTTGCCTGGGAAGAGGTGTTTATTGTTTTTTATTTTTCCTTTTTTTTTAAATTTATTTAATGAAAAAATTGTCAAGTTACCATTTTACCCCTCTTAATGTTGTCAAAATTGATCAAAATCTACTATTCTTGGTCAACTAACAGTCAACTGGACGGAAACCGTCCATTTGGACCTCCGGTGCATATTTTTGAAACGTTTGGTACCTCCGATGGCATAAAACAAAGGTTTGGGTAGAGCCTGTGAAAATTGGAAAGATTTGGTACCGTAACTGTAATTTTCCTTAAATTTAATTGTAATTTTAAGGTCGTAATTCATCGATTTTCTTTTATGAAGGGATTCATTAAGAAAGAGTGTTGATTCGGAAGTGGGGGCGTCAATTTAGCTCGGACTGTCCGTGGCTTGGCTCGGGAAAAGCCTGAGTCGGCCCCACTCAGTAGGCTCGGGACGAACCTCATTTTGGGGTGTCAACCCGAGCCCGAGCCTGCGACGAGCCACAGAGGCCATTTTCGACTCGTGAAGAATTGAGCCTTAAAAAAAAATTAGAAATTAAAAGTTAGGCAGCTACGTGCTACCTAATAGTAGGCGCTACAGTTGGCTGTAGGTAAAAAAAACAAAAGACAATCATGAGCCAGCCCAACTTGATGAGATCCGAATCTAAAGCTCTAGTCGAGCCTAGATTTTTTAGTCAAGCAAAAGCTCGGTTCGGGCAAAAAAAAGTTTGATCCATTTTTACTCAAGTCGAGCCCGAACATCGAGTTTCGGCTCTCGAGCCGGATCGACTCGACTCGTTGACATCTCTATTCGGAAGTAGAACCAACAGTTCGTCTCATTTAACATGAAAGCTCCTCAAGAGAATTGAATCATGAAGATTTAAATTGGGATGAGGGGTACTAGTCTTATTCCATAAAAAAAGAATCCTAAACTTGTGAAATAAGAAGGGGCACGTTGACCTAAAAAAATGAGCCAACAGATGTCGGGCTCACTCACGCCAAGTCAAGCACGATTTCGACACGTTCATACCGGAATAACGACGGTAGTAAGGATGAAATGGTCGTGTGAGGTGCTTTGTGGTGAGAAACAAAAATGTTTGCCAGATAGAAACCAAACTAATATATATAATAACAAGCAAAAATATGTGAAAGGATAGATGAAATGTTAATATATTTCCTTCAAGAGTTCAAGTGTATATTTCGAATATATAATTGTTAATTTTCCAATCAATAATCCAACCTTTTTTTTAATTACAAAGATGATCTATTTATACTAACTTGGCCGATGTGGTGACAGTCAGATCGGAACCACGTGGCATCATCTCCCTAGCAGAGACTTCACATTACTGTCTATTCATACAATTAATACACAATCGTCCTATATAATAGGCCGACACACTGACAACTTTATTATTATGCATGTTACATCAATCACTTATGAGGGATCTTCGAATCTATTGCAAAAGACATAGTCGGCTTCATGCACTTCGAAAACGTTTTGAGAGCATCGGAGAGATCTTTGAGGTGGTCCTCTAAGTTAAGAGCTTCGACTCATTTCTTTGCTTCCTCAAGCAATGTCTCGGCCTAAGTTGAAGTGCTTCGTCTTTATGGCAGTGCCTCATCATGGACTTCGGCTTTGCGGAGTAAGGACTTCGGTCTGTTTTGATTTCTTCATATTTTGACCTCATGGACCTTTATTTGACTTTTTTTCTTAACTTCTGCCTACATAGCCTGCCACGTGGCGGCTGTTCTTCGAGCTTCTGAGGTGTGGAATAACAACAGTCCCCCAAGTCTAGGCATGTTTATTTTATATAATGCATAGACTTGATATTAATAAGGTTAAAAAATAATCCTAAGTTGGAGTGCTTCGTCCTTGTGGTAGTGCCTCATCATGGACTTTGGCCTTGCGGAGTAAGGACTTCGTTCTGTTTTGATTCTTCATATTTTAACTTCATGGGTCTTTATTTGGCTTTCTTCTTGACTTCTGTCTATGTGGCCTACCACGTGACATCTGCTTTTTGAGCCTCCGAGGCATGGAGTAACAATAGTCCCCCAAGTCTAGACATTTTTATTTATTTAATGCATGGACTTGACATTAATTTATATCGTGGTTTTGGATGTTTAGAAAGTGTTTGTCTTGTTTAGAGCCTAAGTGAGGGGTGACCGAAGTGGTTGACTTGGCCGTGTTTCACCTTTTAAACGGATTCTGAAGTTTGTTCTAGACATTTTTATTTATTTAATGCATGGACTTGACATTAATTTATATCGTGGTTTTGGATGTTTAGAAAATGTTTGTCTTGTTCAGAGCCTAAGTGAGGGGAGACCGAAGTGGTTTACTTGGCTGTGTTTCACCTTTTAAACGGATTCTGAAGTTTGTTAGTTCTAAACTGCAACTGGTAGGAGTGAAGAGAGTCAGACCCTTTTTACTTACGAGGCACTTCTTTTTAATAATTCTGAGGAAAACGAGGCTTCCTTAATTATGGCGCTGCAATGATTTGATGTCTTTGCACGTTGTCAAGAAAAGACAGTTGGGACAGTATCAATTCCAATACACGCAACTGTCACCGTATTTAACGCACAATGATGGTTGTCTCCCATGTTTTTTGTGAATTTTAAACGCACGACGACGCGTGAATCAAACGTTCAAATCTGGGCCATAGAAGACGAAGCGCCAGATGTGGTAAGCGGTTCATATTGACCTTTCTAAATGGATGGTTAGATCGCCTGGATCGAGATCCAACGGCTGGGTTTAAGCGTATCTGCCTGTAAAAGGCATGGGTTTTAGAAGGGATTTTTTCCACTTTTGGGTGAATCTTCGTTTCTTTACTTTTCAAAATTTTCAAGTTTCCAAGTATTTCCTTCGAGAATTTCTTCTGAGTGTTCTTCTATTTCCTTTCTTTTTGTCAATCTCTAGTGTGTCTTTTTCCCCATCGTATTAAGAAACCTGTAAGTATTGCAACCTATTTTTCATTTGTAGAACTTTAAGTTAATTTGTACAGACAATGGTTTCTTCCACATCTTTTGGAGAACAAGTGAATATCCGTGAGATTGCTAAAGAACTGGGATTTCGAATTACCATTACTTCAGACCTAGCCAGAGCCATTGAGGCTGGGCGAGGTGCTTCGATTTTTTGGGGTGATAGTGGGGACGAGGAGATAGCCTGGGGGCAGCCAAAATTCGATCTTCTGTTGACCCCACCTACCTAGCCAATCTTAGGGAAAAATATAGGATCCCTTATAACATAGAACTCATTTCCCCATCTCCTAACGAACGAGCATGTTTCCCTAGGCAAGGCTGCGTCATTGATAGTGAGTACTTGCTAAAAGCCGGACTTCAAATATCGATCCACCCATTCTTTAGGGTAGTTTTTAGGCTTTATGGGTTGGCCCCTACCCAGCTTGTACCCAATGTTTGGGCCCAGCTTGTAGGCTCGTACTTCATATGGAAGGAAGCCTTGTTAGACGAGGATATGCCCTTGCACGTTTTCCAAACAGTCTACCAACTCAGGTCCTTAGGAAAGAGAGATTCAAATTGGTGATATTCTCTGTGTCCCTGGGGCTCACACTCCTCCTTTGTCGTAGGTTTGCCCATTTCCATCAAAAGGTGGAAGGAGACCTGATTTTGGGTAAGGGGGAGGAGGCAAGAGTGTGAGGGTGACCTTGTTCCCCACGTCAAAGTCCCTACTTCATACTCCGATGCCCGTGAGTGTATTTCTTGTTTTCTAAATTGACGATATCTGATACTGACCTATTTGTGTTTGTTTTATAAAATCGGTTGAGCGGTTTGAGTTCACAGAGTGCGATTGGGACACTCTTAACGAGGTCTATAAGAAATCCTCTAGTTCTCGTGCCTTCAGCACTTGATTCAACCGACCCGCTTTTTTGAAAACTTCGGCTTGATGGCGAAGAGGGGTAAGACGTTCTTACATCGTACACTGTTGATTTTGGTTAATGATATATTGCTGACCTAGTTTGTTCTTGACTTCGCAGATGACTTTAACAAGAGGAGACACCTTACACCAGATATGGCTACCATCCTTGCCGCCCTCTACGTTGGGAAAAAGGATAAAGCCCTCATCTGCTGGCGGAAAGTAGGTGAGGGACAAGATAGAGAAGGTCAGCAAGGAGGCTGCCTCTTAGGGCGAGGGACGACCCCCTATGCCTGATAGGGGTAAACAAGTGGTGGTGGAGGAACCAAAGAGAAAGTTTAAAGTGTCTACCACCGGGGTTGGTAGCTCCAACGACGTTCCTCCCCCTCGCTTCGAGGTTCCTGTCGGGGAGAAGTTATTGACAGCTTCTATAGCCGTGGCTTCTAGGGGGCAAAAAAGGCCAACTATGGAGCCTCAGAGGCAGGAGCTTGCCAAGAGAGTCCGAGCTTCAAGTGACTCCACCACTTCTGAAGCTTCAAAGTCTAAATCTGTGCTGGCCACGCGATCTGATGAGTTGGCCTCAGAGGCTCTTGTCCTTCTTCCACTCGAAGTCCAGACTGCAACTGCAACATTAACATTTTACAAGTACTGGACGAAGAAGTGGCAATCTTACGTTGAGAAGAATAACGTTGTTAACGTCGTCACCATGATGGTGGCTCAAGTAGGTATGTCATTTGGGATGGCCATAGAGGCTGAAACTCTCTTTAAAAACCTTCAAAGTAAAAAATCAGGGTTTTACTAATAAGGCTTCCCAAGCGGAAGAGGCTTTGAAGAAACAAAGATCTAAGGAGTCAGGGAAGCTCACCTCTGCCCGGGCGGAGATTGAAACTCTGAAGAAGGAGGTTCACCTATCACAGAGCGAGGTGGCTGCCCTTAGTAAGCGAGTGGAGACTTCTGATGCCCATCAGAAGCTGGCAGTTGAGGCATTGGAGAAGGTAAATAAAAAGAACTCCATCTTGAAGGGGAAGGTGGGAGAACTGACTTCCCAATTAACCAGTTTGATTGAGGAAGTAGAGATGGCAGGAGTGATGCTAAACAGGCCAGCAAAGATACTGAGAAGAACTTCTTAGCCAACTTCTACCTATCCGAGGCTTACAAGAGTTTTGGGAGATATTGGAGAAGGTACACTTAAGTTGAAATGATTGAATGGCTAGAAGTGAACACTTGGGATGTCAATACTTCTGAATTGATGACTGAGTTTCTTGAGGAAGAGGTAGAGGAGTCTAAGCCTCAAACTCCGGCGGAAGGGGCCCAGGTGATTGATGTTGAAGACGACGCAACTGCAGATGCTACTGACGAAGTGGCCCCTAATGCCATCGTACCCTTCGTGGCTCCTCAACCCCCACCCTTTTAGGACAGTTCTTCATTTTTGCATTTCTCATTTTTGCAAGTGTAATGGCTTCGGCCCTCCAAATGTACATCTTTTTGCTTAATGAACAATTTTTTTTTTCATTCAATACTTGTCATTTTACTTTTACAATTTACTACTTTTGCTTCATATCCTGAAGTGCATTCTATAATCTGAACTACTTGTACTTCGTTGACCCCAAAAAATGAGTTAACAGATGTCGGACCCACTTACGCCAAGTCAAGCACGATTCCGACGTGTTCCTACCGAAATAACGGTAGTAGTAATGAGAAAATGGACGCGGGAGGTAATTTGCGACGAGAGACAAAAATGTTCGAATTCCGACGGGCGGAACAAAAGTAAATGTGCTAACAACGATTGCCGAAACAAAACCAAACTAATCTATATAATAAGAAGCATGAATATATGGAAGGATGGATAAAATATTAATATATTTCCTTCAAGAGTTTAAGTGTATATTTCGAATATATAATTGTCAATTTTCCAATCAATAATCCAACCTTTTTTTTAATTACAAAGATGATCTATTTATACTAACTGGTCGACGTGGTGATCGTCAGATAGGAACCACGTGGCATCATCTCCCTAGCAGAGACTTTACATCACTGTCTATTCATACAATTAATAAACAGTCACCCTATATAATAAGTTGACACACTGACAACTTTATTATTATGCGTGTTATATCAATCACTTCTGAGGGATCTTCGAATCTATGCAAAAGACATAGTCGGATTCATGCACTTCGAAAACGTTTTGAGAGCCTCGGAGAGATCTTTGAAGTGGTCCTCTAAGTTAAGAGCTTCGACTCATTTCTTTGCTTCTCAAGCAATGTCTCGGCTTAAGTTGGAGTGCTTCGTCTTTATGGCAGTGCCTCATCATGGACTTCGGCCTGTTTTGATTTCTTCATATTTTAACCTCATGGACCTTTATTTGACTTTCTTCTTGACTTCTACCTACGTGGCCTACCACATGGAGGCTGCTCTTCAAGCCTATGAGGTGTGGAGTAACATGGAGAAAATCACCTTAAAATAAATGATTTGGTGTCATTAAAAATCATATTTCAACGAATTCGTATTTTTCTGTACTTCTTCCATGATGGCTGAAAATCAGTATCCTATCCTGGTCAAGCTTATGCTGGGACTGGATTGGCCAATTTCGAACTGAATATTTCAAACTCAATAAACT
The DNA here is from genome assembly GCA_903798255.1 of Fraxinus quadrangulata. Taxonomy (NCBI): domain Eukaryota; kingdom Viridiplantae; phylum Streptophyta; class Magnoliopsida; order Lamiales; family Oleaceae; genus Fraxinus; species Fraxinus quadrangulata. Next base: position 192,505 of record CAIGRB010028587.1, read on the forward strand.
AAAATTGGATCTTTTTCAATTTAAATGGGCTATTAGTATCAAATAATCAATGACTATTAAACAACCACTAAACATGGGACCAACGCTAATTGTTAGTATCAAATAATGAAGAGGAAATTACACCCTACCCTATTTTTAAAGATCACTATTCTAAAATCTGAGATTTAATTATTCACAAATNCTCATTTGTATCTTATCACCCTATCACTCCACGCATCTATAGCCTGTGGTGAACACCACTTCTTAGATAACTCCGATGCTTCCATTCCCAACTGTTACTTCTTCGATGCCTTCACTCCAATATTTTGGCACCCACTCCCAAGACCTCTAATATGTTCTTTGTTCTCTGTGGATTTGAGGTGGCAGCGGTGGTGGGTTTGGGGTTTTTTTGTTGGGTGGTGGTTGTGGGATGTTGTAGTGGATATGGAGATAGAGGTTCTCTGTGATTGTTGTTGGTTGGTTTTGTGGTAGATTTTGAGGAGGTTGTAACTACTCCGGCTGTAGCGACTCTCAGAGCGTCATTGATCTGAGCCGCGGTGCCTTGAGCACTGCTAATCTTAGCGGCGATGCTTAGTTCGTCAATGCACAACGATGAATTGAGTACCCTTATGCGTAGCAATAGGTTCGTTGCGCGTGTTCTGAGCACCGCTACAGTGGTGAACCTGCAGCGATTTTGTGTTATTTTGCGATGCTTTGTGGCAATTTTGTAGTGGTTTGTGGCAATTTTGTGGAGGTATTTGGGGCAATTTTGTGTGGTATTTGAGGTAGTTTTATGGTGGTGCCGTCGGTGTTTTGTGGTGGTTTTGCGACAGCCAGCCAACGCTGCAAGCAACTGATGCCGACGACTCATCACGGCGAAGCGGCGGCCGCTTTGTTGGGAGTGTATTGAATTTAGTGGTGGTGGCTTTGTTGGTAGTACTGTTGTTGTAGTAGCGGCGGCGGCGGCAGCAGCAGCGGGATAGTATCTGTGACCAATTATTTGGTTAATTTGTGACCAAGTATTCGTGGTGGATCGAGATACGGGGTGATGTGTTTTGGTGTATGTGATCAATTATTTGGTTCATTGCGACTAACTATCAAAATGTGACCTTAAAATTCGATAATTTATGATTAAGAAATAGTGTATGACCTAAAAAATTGTTAATATGTGATTGATAATTTGTGACTGTCTATCAGTTATGACTTATAATACTTGTGATTTGTGACCGATAAATAAATTGTGTTGTATAAATTTTTAATTTGTGACCGATGAACAAATTGTGATTTATAAAATTTTTGAATTGTGACCGTAAAATAATTTGTGATCTAAAAATTATGATTTGTGATCGAAAAATAATATGTGACTAATTAAATGGTTAATTTGTGATCAAATTGTATAGATTTGTGATTTTAATATATTTAACGGATAAAATATTTTTTAATTAATTATTTCATAAATAAAATTTAATAATATCTAATTTTTAAAATTTTAAAC
>CAIGRB010028599.1:0-41242 GCA_903798255.1 Fraxinus quadrangulata
CAAACAAGCCCTTAGATGGTAAAAATCATAGACGTGCTTGTCAACTTTTTCTTCATAAGAACATTTCAAATATCATAACTTTAAATTATTATTTCTTATTAAATGAAAAAATAAATCAAATGTGTATGTGCCTTGCAAAAAAATAAATAAAAAATAAGAAAACAATTGGGGATTAGATTGGGTTCAATTTGAGTATAAAGAAAAAAACAGGTAACTTTGAATGCATATTATCAGGGAAAAAAAATTGAATTGAAAAATTAGAAGTTTTGAAATAAAGAGTTTTTTAATATGCATTATAATCTTTAGGTATTAAACCAATTATTATTATTTTTTTCGAAGGGCCCTAAAGAAGTTTTAAATAATATTATTATCTTATGAATGTAGTACTAGCCTAAATCGAGACTAAAATTTTTATTATTTGAGTGTTATTATTAATTTTTGGAACATTCATTTATTAACGTTTTATTGTAGTTTGAATGAAGAATATGATTCAGCTCCAATGCAACTGCTAATTCAGTCAAGGATTATGATATTGCGCCAATTCTTAGAAATGAAGTCGAAGTTAATCAGTTCTTTAAGGTTATGACAGTGATGAAGTCGTCCCATTTTTTACGTGGACCTAATATCAAGATTACATTGATGATTGGAGTGGAGAATTCGAGTTAAATTATGGGTTTATAATAATGACAATACTTACGATAACATTGAGCTCAATAATCATCTTATTAATGTAAAAGAAAGTGAAACAAATGTATTGCAAGTTTATAAGATTAGTGTCGAACATGTAACCAACAAGGGAGGAGAGTGTGCTGGAACAATTTCTGGATTTTGGGTGGTGGTTATGGTAAATGAAACTAACACTTTGGTAATTGTGAATGAGGAGAAATGTGAATTTGAATTACCATTGTTTACAGTTGGTAAATGAGCATTTGCCCATTGATTCCATTTACTTAGCAACTGTACATGTTGCTAACACTGTTAATGATTTTAGTTGAAAGGATTGATTCTCCTTCTTCCGTCTTTGGTCGTGCAATGGGGTCTAAAATGGGTTGTCAAATACAGATCAATCAATGCAAATATTTTTTACCAAGGAGTGGATTATCTTTCGGATAGACTCTCAAAAGGAGAATGAAGGCTCAAATGCCAACAAGCGTCCTCTCCTTACAACTAAGATAATCTACAATGGTGGTGTAAAATTGGGTATAAATTGATATCTTCAAAATGATTTTTGCATCCTCACTTATATCCCTATAGATCTAAATTCAAATTTTGCTCAAATGGAAAAATCTAAATCCACTTTTTGCTTCTTGTGAATGTAAAAAAAAAAGTAAATTTATATCGTTTTTTCGTATATTTTTTTTTCAAAAATTAATGCAATTTGCATTTCGTTTGCATCTCTCCATTGAAAAGGTTTTCGACCACTTTGAAGATCCACAATTGTAATTTAGATATATTTTAGACTACAATTGAAGATGCTCTAAGAATGTACTTTGGCGAGATAATGGATGAATATGTAGTCCAAAAATGAGGAGATATTCTTCATTATTATTTTTAATTAAAATTTGCATTGTTTTTATTTTTTATTGTTTGGTTTATTAAGGAAAGGACTTAATTCTTTAGTAATAACATGGACCAAGACTACTCTTGGCGATAAAAATTAGATCAAATGATTTTATTGATAAACATTTATCATCAAATAACGATGTAAAAATAATCCAAAAACTTCTCACCTAACTATGAGTTTCATCTACCAATATTACTAGTCTAAATACTTAAATTAGAACAAGAGGAAAAATAACTATTTGAGAGGGCTCTATTTGAATTGCATGCAATTTTCAAAAGCGAGGGTATTTATGGATTTCTATCAAGTGTTGGTGTAATTTAAAAATTTTTGCATTGTGCCAAGTGGCCAACTCTTATTGGTAATCTGATATCTGATTTTGGTTAAGAATCACGTTTTATTTATTGGTCCATGTGCTCTTTACTAACAACATGAAGCTGGTCTATTCATGATGAATGTTGCGCCATATTTGGGCAAACCCTATACATTGTATCATTTTGGCCTGTGATTTTTTGTACCTCGTTGGAGGGAGAGTACTGCAAGGTACATATTTTAGGGGAACAAAGTTGTTCTGACTGGCAAGTTTCTTTGCGAGGGTAACAAATAGTCTCCCAAGTCCGAGTTCAATATTTATATTTACTTGAGAGGTTGTTTTATCTATGTGGTGAACGCGTAGTTTGCATGAATTCTCATAGTGATGTGTGACGTAGGCCATTTCTTGAGGAGATATGTTATAATGGCTATGGGTGTTTAGCGTACGCTGCAAGGGCTTTTTTGTGGTTTTCCAGGGTAGAGCCTTGAAATAATTTAAAGTACGTGTGGCTCACGTTTGATCTCATCCTTACAGTTTTTAAATCTTCGCCTGCTGTATTTTGGCGATTATGATTGCGAGAAGTATTCGAACGACCTTTATTTCTTGTTAGATCAATCATCAGCTTAAGCCTTTCTTTTGAACCTACAAATATATACTTTTTTCTTACTATTGTATTTTCTTCTTCTTATGTGTACTTCGTAATTACATTTGTTTCTTTTTTCGTTATTACGTATTTCTTTTGTTCATGTTTGTGTCCATTCTTCTTTGTTTTCAAGATTTGTCTATGTGAGCAATTTTCTTGATTTTAGACATTCTTGCCTTTGGGGTGACCTTGATTGATATTTTTCTCTTCGAAGGAATCTCAAGGTTTTGATGTTAATTTTAGGATGAAAATTTCTTTTGTAACCTTCTAAGGCTATGCTGGGTAATCATTTCTAATCTAGGTCACAAATGTGTTGAGGTGTCCACATTTGGAGGGTAATGTAGTATGCACGCTTTAAGAAATATGAATTAGCCTATCCTTCTACTTTTTGCTTTTGATGTTGTACATAGAAGGATTAGGTTTTGCTCATCGAGGAGCAGTAGTTAATCTTTCTATATTCATGAATTGTGTTCTTTTGGCTCTTGGATGTCTTTCACAATTTTCTCTTTCATGTACATGTTATATTGATATATTCTAATTATAAAGATGAAGATTAACTTCAATGCTAAACGTCAAAAGTTGGGTCCACGTCCCTCTAAAGATGCAGAGGGTTCCCAAAGAGATAAAAGCTCAGCTTCGCGTGAGGGCGAAGGTGCAGCTATGTGACCCATATTGCCTCAAGAGGCTAAAGGTTCACAAGTATCTGGGTCCCAACCTCCAATTCTAATAAAGGACCCTGAGAAGGGAGAGAAAAAAATGCCGAAAGGATTTGAACATGTTCCTGATTCTACAGTTTCATTTGACATTCGCCATGATGAGGAGTTAGATTCCAACATTTTGTCCTGGCTTTCTGCTTTTGTTTCTAGAGTAGCTATATCTACCTTTCTAAATTTTAACTTCGCTTTGAAAAAATTTGCTAAGAACATGACTTCTAAACAAAGAGAAGATCTGATTGATGCTCATCTCTCACGGGCTGCTGTCTTTCATTATACCAACAAGAGTAGTATGAGGTATATATACTGCAAACTGACAAGTTGGAGAAGAAGAGCGGAGGCTCTTTAATGAAAATTAGGAGAATTTGAGAAGGATATGAAAAAATGAGTTGAGTGAAGGCTTATATTCATGAATTGTGTTATATTTGCTCTCAGATGTTTTTATCATTTTCTCTTTCATGTACATGTTGTATTGATATTCTGATTATAAGGATGAAGATTAACTTCAATGCTAAACGTCAAAAGTTGGGTCCACGTCTCTCTAAAGATGCAGAGGGTTCCCAAAGAGATAAAAGCTCAGCCTCACGTGAGGGCGAAGGTGATGCTATGCGACCCATATTGCCTCAATAGGCTAAATGTCCACAAGTATTTGGGTCCCAACCTCCAATTCTAATAAAGGACCCTACAAAGGAGAAGAGAAAAATGCTAAAGGGATTTGAAATGTTTCTGATTCAACAGTTTCGTTTGACATCCGCCATGATGAGGAGTTAGATTCTACTTTCGTTTCTTGAGTAGCTATATCTAACTTTCTATAGTTTAACTCCTCTTTGGAGAAATTTGTTGAGAACATGACTTCTAAACAAAGAGAAGATCTAATTGATGCTCATCTCTCAAGGGTTGCTGTCTTTCATCATACAAACAAGAGGAATATGAGGCTTATATACTGCAAACTCACAAGTTGGAGAAAAAGAGCGGATGCTCTTAAATGAAAATTGGGAGAAATTAAGGAAGCTATGAAAAAATGAGTTGAGCAAAGGCTTATATTCATAAATTGTGTTCTTTTGGCTCTCGGATGTCTTTCACAATTTTCTTTTTCATGTACATGTTATATTGATATATTCTAATTATAAAGATGAAGATTAACTTCAATGCTAAACGTCAAAAGTTGGGTCCACGTCCCTCTAAAGATGCAGATGGTTCCCAAAGAGATAAAAGCTCAGCTTCGTGTGAGGGCGAAGGTGCAGCTATGTGACCCATATTGCCCCAAGAGGCTAAAGGTTCACAAGTATCTAGATCCCAACCTCCAATTCTAATAAAGGACCCTATGAAGGGGAAGAGAAAAATGTCGAAGGGATTTGAAATGTTTATGATTCTACAGTTTCATTTGACATCCGCCATGATGAGGAGTTATATTCCAACATTTTTTCCTGGCTTTCTACTTTTTGTTTCTAGAGTAGCTATATCTACCTTTCTATATTTCAACTCCGCTTCAAGGAAATTTGATGAGAACATGACTTCTAAACAAAGAGATGATCTTATTAATGCTCATCTCTCACGGGCTGCTGTCTTTCATCATAACAACAACAGGAGTATGAGGCATATATACTGTAAACTGACAAGCTGGAGAAGAAGGGTGGAGACTCTTCAAAGAAAATTGGGAGAAATTGAGAAGGATATGAAAAAATGAGTTGAGCAATGGTTTCGACGCTCTAGCTGCCAAGGAGGCTCTTTTAGTGGCTGAAGTTACCAGGCTCACTAAGGATTTGGAGTAAACTCAGTAAAATCATGCTCTATATGTTCCCAGATCCAATGCTGAGCTTCTTCATCTTAAGAAAGAGCTAGGGTTTGTTTGGAATGAGTAGTTTGCTCTCCCTAAAGACTTGGATTAGGCGAAGAGTGAGAAGGTCTTGCTCCTTAACCAGTTGGAAAATATGAGATGAAGCTGGCTCTTGGAGAGTCTAGTCTTGCTAATGCGAAGGCTAATGAACAGATGCTCGTGGAGGAGTTCATGCATGATCGAGACAGTAAGGTTCTTGATGTTATTAGGGATTTTCATCTTGAGTGGGACCTGAGTTTTTTAGAGGATCATGAAGAGGGTGCCAAAGACACCTCTATTGGTGAAAAAGCTTTATTCGAGCTTCTAGCAATCCGCCCACTTCCACTGAACATGCTTCTATTCTTTCAAACGAAGCTATAGCTATGCAAAATCCACTCGACGCATCCATCAGAGTTCATTTTCTTCCAAAGTGCCAAAGTGAGTGTGCCTTTTGATGTTAACACTTCGCTTGGCCTTTTAGGAATGATCAACTTTTTATGAATCTAGAGGGATAACTCATTTTTTATACTCATTTTCTCACTTTTATTGTATTTTTTATATTCAGTTCTAATTTGTATAAAAATATCATTATGATAAAATTCATTATAGAAAGATCATTGTTTGCATTAGGAATTTTTGGCCGTCTCTTTTGGTATCTTGTTGTCTTGCTAATTTCATGATTTCATTATGCTTCGTGTGACATACTGTTGGTGTGCTGTCGTAGGCACCCAAAATCCAATGGGTCTTAAACTGAGACTGAAAATCCAATGCATAACGTTTTGATTGGAAATTGATGTGTGATCCTACTTTGACGATATTTCATCCCTTTGACTTCTTTTTTTATCCAATTGACCTCTAACACTCTCAAATCTTCATTGTGAGGTTCAACATGACTTTTGAGTATTTGCACTTTAGTCCTCGAACTTTCATTTCCTTTCACTTTGGTCTATTTTCACCTATTTCTTCCAAATTACATCATCTCCATTAAATTGCCACCTAAATCAAAATATGAACGTAATGAGTACATTTTGGCACTAATTGATCATACGAGCACATAAAATAAGGAAGGAAAAATATACATTTTACATTCTTATCAACTGTATATATAGCTCAGGATCTTCTTTGCACAAGTGCGTTCATAGTAATTGCATGTTAAGAAAGGGCCTTAGTGATCCCGTGCCGATTTCCATTGTGACAACCTAATTTTTAATTTACAAAATTGTTACAATGTAATGGGAAGTGGATTACAGTCACTTCTCTTATCATATGTACTTTGCGCATTATTACAGCATGGCATGACATTTGAGTTTATTTGGAGGTAGCATTGTCCTTTGACAATAATTTCCTTTAGGGTGGAAATTAATCCCCATTTTCAGTTGAAATTTCTTTGATTGAAATTTCTTCAACGGATTGATGCTAGCAGGTTAGGCTTCGCTTTTTTTGTCAATAAATGATTAATCTACATTTGGTAAAAAACACTTCTAAATAGAATATTGACAAAAAGCCATTATCTACCATCATGCACCGTTACGGGCTACTATAACTTAAACTACCAAGGCATCGCAATGGGGATATATGACTCCATGTTCATCACGACTGTCGAAGGGAATCGAAAAATAAACAAGTATAGGATTACCTCGAATCCAACATACCTCATGCATGGATATTTTGGTGATGTTAGTGTATCTCTTTTGTACACTTGACATTCTTCCACCGATATGGGGGCCTCCAATTTTATTATGAATTTCTTTGATCGGATGGAGCAAATTAGGAGCATTGGCCTTTTGTTCACTCGATCGTGTTTTGCTTATCCAACCTATCTCTCTTAACATGTAAGGTGGTTTTCTCACGTCGATCATTCCTTGCAAACCTCCCTGCTTACTTCGTAGCTTGATCATTTTTTATACTTCATAGCACTCATTCGTATTATAATCCTTGGAGCGATTTATTTTGAAAAGATTTTTATTTCTAGTCTTTGGGAGAGGTATTATCCTCATTTGCAGGAGATGTGAGAGCCGGTGATATTGCATGGACCCTCTCACTAGATTCTACAAACCCAAACAATGTTGTTTTGGCAATATTAAAGTATTTGTGGATGTCTTACCTTTAATTTTCTCAGTTTGCACTTGATCTTCTTTTTCCTATTGGCAATAATGTATTTGGTCTTAATTTCACTTTGGATTAGATTCACCAACTGGTAGTAAGCATTAGGATTTTTGTTGCGAACATCATTCCAAAATGGAGTCTCCATTAGCATACCATTCCCTAAGGCGTCTCTAGTCTTCTGATCCAAAATAATTTCGCATGCTATCAATTCGACACTAAAACGTGCAAAATAGCTTTTTAGAGTTTCGTCTTCCTCCTGTCTCATATCATTTAAGTGCGTGGCTAGGGCTTGTCCCAACCTATATTTTGCAAATATCCCAAGGAAAGCTTGTCTCAATTAGGCCTAGCTCCTAATAGATCTTAACGATAATTTGCTATACCATGTTTTGGATTATCCATCTAGGGTTCAGTGAAAACCCTGGTACTTTAGTGCGGAACTTGCTTTTTTCAACTTCATTTGCATCATTTATTTAGACAAATGAAGCATGGGATCGCCTTTTCCATTGTATTTATCCTTTATCGGGATAATGAACTTATTCGGGATAGGCAACTCTTTGATCTCCCTAGAGAACAACACGCATTTGTCTTTATCATCCATTTCATACGATCTTGTTGAAAGATCTTTATAATCCTTAGCGGGAAGAGTATTGTATGATGAATTGTCATAGTTCCTGGATCTTCGCTCTCTTTGGTGATAGTTCTGGTTTCATTTTCAGTCGCAGGAACACAATTCATCCGTAGATTTTCTTATTGTGTTTTTACCTTCGTAGATCTCTTTTCTTTTCTTTTCCAAATTGTCATTGATTTTTGAGATTCGGAGGCTACATCTCTTCTCATGAAAAAGACTGGCGGTGTATTTTTCTTCGTTTGCTCCTGAATATTCCTGCTATTTGTTTGTTGAATTTTCAACTTTTGAGCGTAATGATGCATTTTCTGCAGCTAACATCTTTAAGCGTATGCCATTTCTTGTGTTATTTTAGCAATAGAAGCATTTATTTTCAAATGGCGACGTTGAGTAGGAGAAATATTAGCTATCGTTTTGAGTGGTGTTTCATCCCACTGTCATTTGGATCGTCATAACTGTTTAGGAGCTCGTCACTGCAATATCCCTAGATTATAGCTTTTGGCGGTGACTTCTCCTCTGGATTTCCTTCCAAATGTTTCATTTCTTCCATATCCTAAATTTTTAGTTATAATGGAATTTTGCAGTTTACTTTGTTCTAATTCCCCACAAACGACGCCAATTTTTTAAGATAAAAATTGGATCAAATGATTTTATTGATAAACAATTACAATGAAAGATCAATGTAAGTACAATCAACAAATCCTCTCGCCTAACTATGAGTTTTACCTCCCAAATTTACTAGAATAGATGCTTAGACTAGAATGAGAAGAAATGACTATTTGAGAGGGAGATATCTGAATTGCATGCATTCTTAAATGAGGATAGAGTATATTTAGATTTCTCTCAAGTGTTGAGGTAGTAATTAATTTTTGCGTTGTGCCGGAGGCTACCTATAATACCCCGAACTTCACATTACAAACTTGGCCAATATAATTTATGCAATAGTTCGTAATTGCTTTATCTTATAATGTGCATTTGATCGTTGAGATTTTAATATCTTTATATGGTATTTAGTCTTCGACCTCCCCGGCATGGGTGGTGATCTTACATTAAGCTATGGTGTAAACTCAGGCTAATCGAGCTGTTGTATATTGATTTATTAAACAATTATAATCTTGAAAGTGTCAAAATTATTATTGATAAAGTTACAAGCTTTTTTTTCGATTGATCAAGGTTACCCTAAACCTCGATCAAGTCTTTAACATATTTGGGACATGATGTATGAAGTGACATAATTACAATACAATAATATAAGGTTCATATGACGGTATAAATATTGAGGTGCAAATGTCGAGAAACGGGCGGCAATCTGATAAGGAATCAAATGAACAGGAATTAACTCCATAAATTACTTTAGCATCATATGGCAATTGAATTAGGTCTTACACATTAAAATAGGTCAAAACACTGGATTTGAACCTGCAACGATAAGTGTAAAAATCATATTATACTACATAGAAACACCTCATGCTGGGGCTCCCTGTCTTTTTAATAGCCAATTTCTTCACTCATAAGCATTAATCACGACTCAAGCCCCTTAAAGACCTCTTACTACCTCCTAAATAAGAGATTAATTCCTTCAACTCGTCTCCAATTAATTCCAAGTGAAAAAGAAAGCAAAAGAGCCAAAAAGAGGTAGAAAACAAGAAGCTGGAATTGAAAGTTTTGTGCAGGTGAGTGCTAGGTTTTGGGGTTTGTCTTTATATTTCTTTGAGGATTTTATATCCTCTTGAACCTCTGGACTTACTTGAGATCATGTTGGGGGTGTTTTTGATGATTTAATGATAATAAAAGAGGATTAATTGGTTGCGAGAATTTGAGTAAAACCACCAAAGATAGAAATTGAATAGTGCTGGATTTTACTTGTTCAACCTTTGGTTTTATATAATTCTTTGAATGGAATACATATTTCTCACTTTGAACATTGGTAATAAGAGTTTTAAGTGTATAAATGATTTTTAAGATGCTAGAATCTGATTTGTGGCATGCTAATACAACGTAAGCTCAAAACAGTCATAGTAAAATGCATGATTCTATGTTCTGTAAAAGGGTACCGATCTTGAGGCTGAAGATCCTATAATTTTTTTAAATTTAGGACATGATTACCTTCCCATACATGTTATAGAATGTGGTAAAAATCTGGAAATGAATGGATGTGGTTAAGGGTGCAAAAAGATGCAAGAAATAAATCTGGCAGCAATAAAATTGAAAGGCAGATTCTGCCCATTTCCTAATTTCACATAGTTCAACCTTTACATGTTCACTAATTTCCTCTAAAGCTTGGAGAATTGATTGAATAAGGGTTGGATCAGTAATGATGCAATTAGATGGGTTTAGATTCATTGAACTCGAAATACCGGGAGTTATAGGGCCGATTACTTGAAGTCCTAATGTTATCTAGATTATCTTTGCATTTATGATTGAGGTAGGAGATTGTGTGTCATACTCGTCAAATTGAGGATCATATTTGATATTAGATGGTACTACAGGTTTTTTGAGGCCTTTATGTGGAAAAAAGACTTGAATTATACCTCGTAGAAAGCTCACACACACAAACGCAAAAAGTAAATAAAGATCCATTAGCAACTACAATGCAAGAATATAATATTTGTTGAGTCGTTTCCTATCGATTATGATCGTGACTTTTGTATAGCCTTTTTAATGAGTCTATGGTATAAATCATGTTGGTCACAATGTATGTATCTCCAAAACATAGTGGCATCTATTTTGATTATGTTATTCATGAGCATTTGCATCTGTATGCATGACATCCGTCTATAGTTAAAAATCTAGCACACACAACATAATTGACAATACATTATAAATAATTTATTGACTACTATTAGGGTACCGAGGCATGTTTATGTGATATGTTTTGGTATCATGAGCGAGACTTCCTGGGTGATTACAAGGGTTGATGGGGAATGTACCTTTGATGATCACGGGAGGGTGGATCACTCGATTGAGCCTCTATGATATTATTGTTATTGCCTCCGCGAGTGAGATACTTCTCGAGTGATCATAGGGACAGTTAGGGATGTACCTCTAGTGGTCAAAGGACGATGGTCCACTTGACTGTAGCAATGTCATATTGGACATTAATTATTGATACTCATATTGCGCAGAGCCATATTTGGTATATAGTAGGTGGGTCAAGGATTCAATGAGAGGAAAAAATTTCAAATGAAATTATTTCAAACCGACTTTGATGAATATTTGAATGAGACATTTTTAGCATGATGATTAAATAAAATGACATGGTGTCATACTCTTATTACTCATAATCATGACATGCATGATTTTTACTTATTTTATATTAGTTTATGTAGTTCTTGCATTGTAGACGAGTATGAGACTTCATAAAAGACATGACTGACTGTGAAGCTCTTACGGGATTCGAAGTTCGATGTGCATAAATGACTTATTGTAGTGTTATTTTGTGGGCTGTTGCTTTGGTCTTATCATTTGTTTGATTATTTTTATTTGGGGATCTTGTATTGTATATATATGACTTTTGAAGTGGTAGGGTAGAAATTTTTGTAATCTCAAAGTAAATATATTGGAATATGGTTATATGGTCTTTTGTTTCGATATACTACAAGAATATCATAGGTAACCAGGTGAGAATATACATGAATCTTATTGCGAAGATGCTTATTCCATTTTATCATTAAAAAAATATGTGGAATCGTATGTTTAGGTCAAGTCATCAATTTTTATTCCTATACATGTTAGACTATTGTTATTTATTTGAATGGGGTGTGACAGAAAATAGTATCATAGCAAGATTGTAATTCTCTAGAATGTCCATGTACATGATCTCTAAGTAAAAAAGAGCACAACTGTGCCAGTAAATTTTATTTTGTTGCATTACTCTTTGCATGCTTCATGAATGATATTGGCCAACATTTTTAACACTTATAAATAAATCGACGAAAAAGCATTATTTAAACCATCAATTCTCCAAAAATACTTCAATATTTAGTTAATTCAATGTTATGTTGGGGATCACAAGACGGAGAAATTCTTTTATGATTTAACCTTAAATGAGTACTTAGAAATCTTTCTTCTTCGAAGGTGATAAATAATATCATTACATTTTCAAAATATTCATAGATTTGCAAATTTATACACTATATTTTATTCTTTTTGTCATGACAGAGAGTTGGCAGGAAATAAAATTATTCAACGCTAGTTCAAGTGGATAAACAATACGTCTTGCGATATTTTGTATATAGTGGTTGATTTATAATCAAAATAAAATGTTTAGTGTTGTCTTTATTAGAATACTATTTTGTCTTCTTGTTGGAGAACTTGAAATGTACTGTGCTAATTAATTTGCCATTAATTTTCCATGTGGTGTTTGAGTATCTCAAATGAAAGTATCTATTGATATATTTAAAAAAAAAAAAATAGTGTAAACAATACTTTATTGTTAAATTTTTTAGAAGTTTATAGGGATTACATTATTATTTTTAAAGAAGTTACATTATGGAGGAATGTCCGTAAGGGAAATTTAAGTAATATCAGTATTATTTATGCTAACATATCAAAAAGTGGTTAAGCGAAGTTTTGAGTTTAAAAATTTTATTAGTTGGTTTGGTCCATTTAAGAGACAAGCTTTGAAGGCTTGGTCCATACAAGGAAGGAAAAGTTAAAACCATAAGTCGGTTAAACTTCAAATCATAATTTTGTTAAAAGCCCAAAATGTTAAGTCATCTTTAAGTTAAAATAATTTTTATTTCAAATAAGAGTTACAAAATTGTTCATATTCACATAAATTCACCATTAAACTATACTTCATTTCTTCAATAAATTCACGTAATCATTCTATAAATATTTTCATTGAAAAGGAAGATCGAGGTTACAAGGGAAATGACACTATATAAATGTTGTGAAATGAAAATTATACCGAATCAATCTAATACCAATTTGTTGAAGAAAATAAGAGATTATACCCACAATATGAAGTAAAGATCTGAAAGATACAAGAATAATTTAATTTGCAGAGTAAGGAAGATTTTATTATAATGGAGAAAGAATACACAGATTTTATATCTACAATGTTTCTAACTTAATCTAAATCATAATGAAAATTCAAAATATAGGGAACAAATAGGAGATATACAAACCCTAATAGTAGAGTTATAGTTGATGTCGAATGCAAGAAAACTCATTAAAATGTGAAAACAGGATGGCCGGAAACACTACTGCTCGAGCGGTCGACTAGCGGCGCCTTAGCGCTCAAGCGGTAGGCTAGCGCCAAGTGGGGTCCAAATTCTCTGCTTTTGGTGCTCGAGAGCCCAACTAGCCCCAGTCTAGTGAAAATGCGGCAAGAAAACCCTCGTTTCATAACTTCTATCTCTTCAACTCTAACACAAATTTCAACACCCAATAGGGTTTTGAAATAGAATTTCAACTACAATTTGCCGAGGAAACATGAATAAAATTCCACAATAACATTCTAAATAGAATTTTTCTTAACGTGTACTTTAATTAAAATCAATTATCTTCAACATATAATTTGGGTCACATCCAAATTTGGAGATAAATTATCTTAAAAAATTCTTCACTTGGAGATAAATTCCACTGGAATGAATAAATTTGAACTCTTCAATAAAAAATACAAACAAACTTCTTCATAAAAAATGTCCAACTAGAAATATTCTCCACATTTGTTACCCGAACTAGTGGCAAAAGTGATCTAATGAGAAACCAAACAAGGCTGAAACAAGCCCTGTAACAAACTCACAACTAAATGCATCGAAAGAAGGATCTTGGCTATTATGACCCTTAGCCACATTCAAACCATCAGCCAAATAAGCAAAATTGTACCTATGTAGAGTTTTATGGCCAAAATGGGTATGTTACTAGAAACGGGATACAATGACACCACCAATAATGGTGACAAAGTGGATTTACCCATAATTTCTAAATTCAATTGAGATGTATTCTTTAGAGAAGATCCAAAATTAGACTCCAACGATACAGAATCCAACTCCAAATCCACCTTAGTTCTTAAAATATACTAATTGCTCAAAGATTCTGTATAACACTCCAAGATATATAAATGAGATTTTTTTATATCCTTTTATTAAAACACGAGCTCTTCTACTAACTTTCAGGACATACCTTCAACAATATACCTGTACCATTTTGAATCAAAAGTCGTTAAAGAATTAAGATTTTTTTTTTCCAGATTTGGAACGTTTCTTACTCAATCAAGTGTTCTAACCATCTTATCAAACATTTTTATTCTGACCCAGCCATACCCGTTATCTAAGAAGGTGTATTACTACCGACCATTGCAACACCTTTTGAAAACTTTTTCATATGTTGAAAACAAATCCCGATTGAGAAACATATGAAAGGTACAAGATGTATCAAGAATTCAAGACTCGTCAAATTTAGAGTTCTAGTCAGACATAAGTAAAAGCTCTCTTTTACTATTTGGATTTTGTGCATTACTTGCTTTTCCTGAAGTTTCTAATTGTTGATTTACTGTCAATCTTGATTTATTCTGCAACTTACAACAATCGTTTATCAAATACCCATTTTTATTGCAATAATTACAAAATTTGAAGTTAGAATTTGACTTGACCCTTGCACAACCACATCAACAATGAGACCATCTCCATTACCCTTAGATGGGACGAGATGTTTTATCTTCTCCTTTGAATATAGAGTATCATAGACATCTTCGATGATGAGAGTATCACGATAATATAAAATAGTATCTTTTATATAGTGTCTCTAAAAGACATATATGAAGCGGGCAATGAACATAATAAAATCAATCTCAAATTCTCTTCATCAATTTTAACCTCCAAGGTCTTCAAATCAGTGATGAATTCCTTAAAAGCAGTTAGGTGATCTTCGAGAGATATACCTTCTGTCATATGATGAAAATATGGATGTTGCTTCAGATGCAATTTGCTAGTAAAATTCTTCGTCATGCATAATTGCTCAAATTTTAACCATAATGCAGCGGCTAACTTCTCATTCAAAATGTTATGAAAAATATTATTTGAAAGATGAAGATGTAGTTGAGATAGGGCCTTTCGATCCATCCGTTGTTTCTTGTATAAATATACAAAATTGTACGTGTCAAGTTTTGTAATATAAAGATCAAGTATGGAGGTTGAACCCACAAGGATGGAACATTAAATTAATACTAAGTACTATAATTGTGTGTCCTTTGTTTTATCTAGGTGATCAATTTTTTTGGAATCAATGTTTTTAACTAATCTAACAATAAATGTTATGACGAATCCAATGATTTCAATGCAAAGTTGAAGAATTAATCAATATTAGAAAGCTTAGGGTTGTGATTCCACCTAACTATCGACTATGTTTCTCAATTATCAAATTATCTCTAATCAATTTTCCAAATTTAAAAGAAAAAACCCTAATGTAATTCGACTCCCTCTCCCGAGTGCTGCGTAAAAACTATTCCTAGAATTCAATTTCAACAACTCTATTTAGAATTAATTATCTAGAAATATCAAGTTCATAGTTCTTGTGTGGTACATAACTCAAAAGTATTATAATTTCTCTTGAAACCTATAATTTCCTAAGTTATGTTATTCTAAGATCATGCCTCAATTTTCTTTTTTCGAGTTCCGAAACTTAGACGATCAAATCATTCAATTAGCGATCAAGTTATTGAAAGCATTCACAATAAATAACACAACTATACATAATTGGAAAATCTCAGAGAAATAACTATAATAAAATCAAACCATAGTCACAAGTTTTGGTTACATCAAACCCTAAATTAGAAGTTTAGTTCGTGATTGAAGAAAGAAATCTAAACATCATAATTAATAACATAAAGAGAAAAAGAAATAAAAACTCTTTTGAAGCTTTAATCAATCTCCTCTTTGATGTTCTTCTTGCCTCCTTGCTCGATTTCTTAATTCTTGCTCTTTTGAATTGTGGTTTAGAAGTGTTCTTTCAATTGATATTTATCATATCATGAATCCCAAGAAAATTTGAAGTCAAATTGACAATAAAAAGTGACAAAAAAATTGACAAGGTCGTTCTGTGTCTCTTTTGTCTTTTTGACGGACTGGGGTAGACCTTTTTTTTCCATATTTTTGTCTTTTATGATAGGATGCATGATGGGGTTCAACATTTCCTTTCTCTTGGTATGAGGTTGACTCCTCAACTTCGTTGTATCTTAGCACGGCTAAAACATTTGTGGTACATTTCATGTCCATCTTCAAAATCGAACCACTAGAATCGTGTTTTTGGTCTCAAGTTGGACAGAACAGCCATGAGGGTAGCATCATCCAATTTTTTTTCCACTTCCATGGATTGCTTATTCAATCTACTGAGGTAGCTCTACAAAGACTCATTTCTTCCTTGCTTTGTGCTTACAAGGCATTCTTTTGGCGTTGTTCTAGCTTTAGAGCCCATGAATTAAGTTAGGAAAACAGTAGCTAGGTCCTTCCATGTTTTGATGGATCTTTGGTATGGCCTTCTGAACCACCTTTGAGCTTTATCTCCTAATGTCAAGGGAAAGGCTCTGTACGTAATGGAATCGATAGCCCCCAACTCCATCCACAATGTGTATTTGTCTAAATGGTTGAGATGATCCCCTTTTCCATTAGAGCTAGTAAGCTAAGGCACTTTTAATTTCTCAAGCAACGATTTTGTGAGCATATCCTATGTGAAAGGGGAATGATAGCCAGTAAAATATTTTTCCACAGTACCTTTGAGCCTAGCCTCTAGATTGGTTATATGCTTTTTTAGCAAACTTATTTATGGCTCATTAGTTATGATAAGATCTTTTGGGGTAGGGTCGTTCCTTTCTCCTTTAGGTGTTAACAAACATTGTGTCCTTAATCCATCAAACACACTTCACTTCCTGCTTTTCGACAGTTTGTTTAGTAGGTGATGGGGGAATTTTTACCTTGTCCTTTTTGTTTTCGGATGATTCTTCCCCCGGAGGGAGGGGGGGAATTGTCCAACCATTTTCGTTACTAGATATTGCACCTTGGCTTCAGACAAAGGAGAAGTTGTAGCTTGACCTCTCTCCATCCTTTGGACAGTGATGGTTAAAAGTTCTATTGCTTCCTTCATGGCCGTGAGCTGAATTTGTCGTCCCTAGAGGATTCGTTCTTTCTTTGATAGTCCTTTGGGACGTTAGTTTCACATAAGCTAGTATAATATTGATTTCGGGATATCAAATTGTTACTCATGGTACCTTTTAGGAGAAAGTATATAATGAAAAGAGGATAAAATGATTTTTGTGGAAGTCCTGGGCTATTTCTTACAAGTCTCTCCTTCTAGCGCCAAACTATTGATGTTCAAAAGAGAAAATATCAATTTCGATCAACTTAGTTAGTAATTAGGGCAAGGTAATTAATTGGAATAGTAAAAGGATGAAACATTTGACTTTATTTTTGAAAAGTATAGTGATACAAATGTGGAAAGTGAGAGAAATCGTGGTGCATGGGGAGGACAAATTGCCCCAATTTATAGCCAAAATTTAGCAAGTTGGCCCTCATAGTCACGCTCCTAATAGACAATGATGTCAGCTCTTTCCAGTTCATCATGATACTTAGAACAATTATAGTTATCCTCGTAATTGCTAATCTCTGATTGGTAGATGTTGCGTTTTTTATATCGCAAGTATACGATATCGTAACAAGTAGTATAGTGGACCTTTGAGTCCGAATATCGTTCCCACGAAAACTATACTTTAGGACTTTATCTAATTTTCTAACTCCTATTTGATAAAAGCAAGTAAATAATTATGAAAGTTATAATTATTTTTTCCTAATTACTTTTAACCTGACTTTTTATATCGAGATTGAAATCATAATAACCAATCTATGTACAACTTCAAAATTAAAAGCCACTTTTCCAATGTAAAATCGACGTATGTGTGTGTGTGCGTGTGTGAAGAATTAAGCATAGCATTATGAATTTATAAGTTGTTTCAATTCTTGACCCTCAATGGTCAAATATGTTCTTTCATCACAAATAAGATTCACACAGTCTCAAATTTATTCTTTTCACTCTTTTCCAGCGTGTGAACTTAAGGTGGATTTTAATTTTTACTAGCTTCACCTCTCTAGTTTGACAAAATTTCACCAATTACAGTTCAACATTCCATTAAGTTTGATTACTTTAATCTCTATAACTTAACTAGGCTAACGATCTCTTATCAAAAGTCAAACTTTCTTAAACAATTGTTTGAGACTTAATCAAGACATTTGGTGCGACTTTTGTTTTATGTACCTGCTTTTTCTGATTTTTGTTTAGAATTTTTTTTTTTTTTTGCTTTATTTGAAACATTCTTTCACTTAAGTTTTCTAAATGACCAATGCAATAAACGTTCAGTCGAGTACTCCCAAATCAGATAATCATATGACACCAAATTTTAAAAACTCTTGTAGGTTTAATTGCTCGAGATATAAAGGCTACGAAGAGAAATTTTCTGATAAAATGTTTTTATACCTTGATTAGTACAATGTTGCTCATTTAACACCAATTCAAGTAAAACGACCTCTAACTCGAGATTTTCACCTAATTGCATCCTAATGACCTTAGACAATTTATACAAGATTTTTTAATTTTACATATGAAATCCCTATTTATCTCAACATCTTTATACAATAGTGAAATTCCCCCAAACTATTCTAAATTTGGTCCAAAAATGTAAAATTTAGTGGTTTTAGATTTAATATCTATGGTCCACTATTTCAACATATTCAATTATAAAATCAATGCATTCCTACACATGCTTAACTTGTGCTCAATATATATCAAAATTTCACATGAAAAAGTAAAAGATTAATCTAAGCATACAACGTATTCTCCATTCATGGATCAATTCATGATTCAATATATTCATCATTGCCAACAAGATCAACTAACTCACATAAGCACACACACAAAAAAAATATTTTTATTTTATCTTAATTTTTGAAGTTTTTAATTTTTCAAACTCTTTTTTTAACTAAAGCAATAAAAGCACAAAAATATATACAAAAATAAAAATAAAAATGATAACTCATTTTTTTTCACCCCCAAACTTAAACTAGACATTGTCCTCAATGTTTTTAATTCTAAATCCGCATATAAAGGGGTGGTGAATAAAGTGAAGAAAAGACTCCCCTGATAAGACGTATAATTCAATGGTTAACTTTCCTATTGTTCCCTATTGTTCCCGTTGACTCCTTGGTAAATATTGGTTTAAATGTTCCGCGATGTCGTGTTCATGAAAAATCAAACAAAGCATTAAGATCAAATAATTTGAACAAGTATTACTTACCTCTAATATTTAATAAATCAACTAACATATCGAAGACCTAAGGGGAAATGGGGTATGGATGATTAGTCCCTAAAATTGATTAATAAAAAAAATAACTAAATTAACTTAAATTATTCTAAATCTAAAAAAAAAAAGAATAAACTAAAGGGATAGAAGTATTGAGTTGCTTTCTAATAAGCACTTGTTTATAGTCTGTAGCTCAACTTTTGCACAAGCACTTTGAATATGGCTTTGGAAGTCAACTTTCTTCCAAATTTTAATCTTGTCATTCTCCAAATAGTATGATTTCCTCTCATTATCTGGTTTGAACTGAACAATGTACACCTTAATCTCCTCATAAGGTTTAATCACAAACTCCATTTTTGAGCAAACGAGAATGTCGATGGATTGCCTGCTAATTTCCTCTTCTTTGAATGCTTCAGATTCTTTTTCGCCACTTATAAATTTTTTTTTTTAATCTTCTCATGCTCTTCTTCTTTAATTAAAACTTTCTCGAGTTTAACATTTGTATCCAAAACCTTAAGAAATAATGACATTTTCGTGGAAAGTCTCTTCTTCTTGTTGTATTTGTTGGAAGTCTGATTGATTTGATTCCTTTAATTGATATTCATTAATAATCGATAGAAGAAATAATCTCATAAGCAAATTACTCATATCAAATTGTGGTGAGAGAAATAATGCAACGGGTAAGTCACCCAGGACATTTTCATCAAGTTTATATTGCTTTTATATCTTGTAGTCGTTGTCCTAAAATGAAATCTCCCACAAGCACATCTCCTTCATCAATTTCTTGAGCTGTCAATTGTTGTTGCATCATGATAAAGTCACATACAAGCATTTTGTTGAAAGCAGCCACAATCATTTTTTATTCTGTTATTTTTGTTCTCTTATATATCCTGAAAAAGATAAAGAAAAAAATGAATAAAAAAATAAAATGGAACGAAAATAATAATACAAGAATACAAGTAGAAATCCAAATTAGTGTCTATGTAAATAAAAGGAAATAAACAAATCAAATAATAGTTAAAAATAAAATAAACTAAGACTAAAAGTAAATAGTCCCCGACAATAGCGCCAAAAATTTATTGCGTTTTTTATATCGTAAGTGTAGGATATTGTAACAAGCAGTATAGTGGATCATTGAGTCCGAATATCATTCTCACGTTAACTATACTTTAGGACTTAATTTAATTTTCTAACTCCTATTTGATAAAAGCAAGTAAATAATTATGATGATTTTTTTCCTAATTACTTTTAACTAATTGAAAATATAAAAAGACTGCAAATAACAGATAATTGAAAATTCAAATATGTGATGAATATTAGAGCATAACAATTTCATCTATTAATCACATTTATTCTTAATTCAAGATTCATAACATAAAGTAGTATTTGATCAAATTCTTCTATTATATTCAATTTACCCTTCTCGAGTTATCATTGAGCCTATTTAACTAATTTAATTTCATATTTCTATGCGAATCAATTTTAGTTAAACGAAACACTAGTTCTAAAAATTCATATTATGACCACAATAATTAGTATAGGTATCTATTTAGGTTCTACTAATTTATTGAATTTTATTATATAGTTTAAATCTCAAACTCACATATTGATTTGTAAGAGACTCACATAATTATCAAATTATTTATCATGTAATTTAATGCATTAAACTCATAATAAAACCAACACATAAATACATAAATCACATAAATTTTGAATAGAAAATTAAAGGATCACAAGTCGACTACATTGTTTTCCCTAATCTAAAAATTAGTTATTCATATTGTAAAAANTTCTCTCTCTCTTTTTTCTTCTTTGCGTTTTTTCTGTCGCCTCTCCACCGCAGGTTTTTTTTTTTTTTTTGTCCTTTCTTTTATGTTCCCTGCCTCCCACTCCGTGTGTATCCTATGTTGGTTTAATTTGGCTCTAATTAAAATTTTCAATATAAATTTATTGAGACTCATTTAACTCGAACTTATTTAATGTAATATTTTTCTCCAATATTTCATTTTTGAATTTCTTTATTTTTCGTCACTTTTACATAATTCGTCATTAAACATAAATTTTTGCCTACAAAACACAATATAACATAAATTAGGTAGAATTTAATTCAAAAGATAATAAAATATCATGATTTAGAACCACGAATGAATGTATAAAATACACTTATCAGTAGATCATGAGATGCATATGTCAGCTATACCACGTGTTCTTGTGGGATTGAACAAAGTAGAGGTGATCTCGTTGCCTAGTCACAGCGGAGTTCACTAAGTCCAATATCAACAATCCTCATCCAAAGTGTAATTGGTACGTCTTTTCAAAGAGTCGGTTCAAGTATCATCCTCCTTAATTTTATGAAAACGCACGTCAAACTTTAAATGATATCGGCCTTCACGTGAAGGCTAGGTGAAGACATTCCGTTCTAACATAAGCTTTCATTTGATTACCAGATTATAAATGATTAATAATTTACTTAAAGTCAAACATTAATTTAATAAAAATTCATAACGATTACTCCACGATCTATACATTTCGTGGAATTCACTGTTATTTTTTTTATAAACCGTTTATAAATTTGACAAAGGTAGGAACTTAACTTCTTAAACTTTTACACTGATTCAGAGGTAGAAAAACCAATCTTATAGAAAATAAAAGTAAATAAAGCAAGACAAAGCCCATCAATTGCGAAAGTAATTAAGCAATTCAGTTACAGAGTTCATTATTCGCTTCATAATACAAGATTGTACGTAAATTGATGCAAACAGAACCATATAAGAAATATGCGATATCAAACTTGATATTGCTCCAGTTGAACATCTTTAGTCTTCAAAGGAACATATTCTCCAAGATACCCTCCAAGATGATTGGCTAACGACGATTTATCGATGTTTTCGTGGTGATATGATTTGCAGATGAAGTAGATTATTGTCTGCATGATAAGACCTAATAGCATCAAAATTGACAGCAAAAATAGGCATAAACTTCCATACCCTATTCTGTTTACAAGTCCAATATCTCCCTTCCGAACCACTAAACGATTTTCGAAAAACATCTGAATTCCTGTAAAGCATAGGCCTAATACAAGAAAAATACCAACTGATACTCCCATTTTCCCCTTGATCAGAGCCTGACTTTTTGCCATGGCATTAAGGCCATAACTTTCTTCCAAAACCGAAACCACGGTTGCTAGATGCCATATTACACTGATATATACCGATCCAATCGAGTATATGATGATAAAAAGAAAGATCAAAGTTACCACAGCATTGTTATATGATCCGAGAAAAAAAAGACTAAGAATTAACATCAAGATCAAGACTGCAATGAAATTGTATGCAAAGAGAATAATAAAATTCCATATAAATGTAACCATAAGCCTCTTCCAAACCTTTGGAACCACACTCATGATCTTTCGGAAGCTAATTTTTTTGGCAGTATAAATACATGCTATGGTATAAACCACAGCAGATGTAGAAAGAAGGGCAAGAATCATGAAGAAAATCAAGTAGCCAATCTTGAACAGAGTAAAGGCAGTCAATTCAGATGATAAAATACTCAAAATAGCGTTATATGAAGAAGTACTCTCTGGGGTTATATCCAACATGTATTCATTGTGCATGATATCTGCAAATAGAAGCTCTGAAATGTGGATGTGAGCTAAATAGATGAAGGAAAGAGGGAGGATTAAGGCTAAGGTTATTTGGCTGAAAATTTTTCTCCATGAACTAACTATATTGTATGATTCTTTGAAGATTCCAAAGAACCCCAAAAACTGAATTTCTTCTTGTTCCCTATCCATGATTTTCAGAAAACTTTTAGAGAGTGATTGATTTGGGATTGCAGTTTGAGGGCAATTGGCCCATATATGTGAAGATGGGGGTGGGTGATAGACTTTGATTGGTTGGATTTGGCGTAACGGGAAATGGACGATTTCTTCGAAG
Organism: Fraxinus quadrangulata; assembly: GCA_903798255.1. Lineage (NCBI taxonomy): Eukaryota > Viridiplantae > Streptophyta > Magnoliopsida > Lamiales > Oleaceae > Fraxinus > Fraxinus quadrangulata. The sequence goes on from CAIGRB010028599.1 coordinate 23,009, forward strand.
AAATTTCACCACCATTCTTGTTTGTGTCATTGGACGTTGTCATGAATGGCGTGGACAAGAATTCTACACAACTTAAAGAATTGGTCAAATTTGTCAACATGATTCCCCGTACTCTACTAGAAAAATGAAACGCGTAGATAAAATTATTTACGACAATCAATTATTATTTTAAAACTTGGCTTTTTACAACCCCAAATACCATGTCAAATGGTTATTCAGGTTACATTATGCATAATTATATCCAAACTACTGGTTTTATTAGTTGTATCACATTTTAATTATAAATATGGTCCTCAGCCTTTACTCATTGTAACATTTATATCCCTAATTTTTTTTTGTCGAATTTTTATCTTTAATCTCTTATTAGTTTGCACATCTTATTCTTAATTATGATTTCTGTTAAAATATTTTTGTATATTTTGAAATATGAGAAAAATGTTTTGTTGTACTTTTGAATTTATTATTATTTTTTCAAACAAATATGATGGATAAATAAGCCATTTTATGCCCTTCCAGTGAATGTTTTGGACGAAAATCATTATCAATATGAGATGTGATAATTAATCAAAAGTAAAAAATAATAATGTTTTGAAAAAAAACTTAGGTACATAAGTGCTATATTGATGATAGATGAAGGATATTAAGTGAAATTAAAATCTGGTGCAAATAATAAAAATAATTGTGTGAATATAATTACCTTACATTATTTATGATGACAAATTCATTTCAAATGGAAGCCTTTCGTCGTAATTGATCATATTGATGGCTCTTTTTGGCGCATCAAATAGTACTGCATTTTTTTTTTTTTTTTGTATATTACTATATTGAGACTACCGTCTTTATAATTAGCATCACATTTTAGTTATAATGAAAGTACACAATAAATTTTCACTTGTGCACGTATGTCAAAAAAAATTTAATCTCATTTTTTATTCTTAATTTTCAATTAATTAGCACATATTATCACTAATGAATATTTCTATCCAAATATTTTGGTAACGTGTTTATTATTTATTTCGATTATTTAAAAATAGCAGAGGCACATGGTTATTTAAAAATACGAAAGGCAATAAATCTTTGTATGCAATCCTAACAAATATTTTTGAATGGAAACTGTCATCAAAGACAATATATGTATATTAATAGAAGATTAATAATAAAAATTTAACAAAAAATAGTTCGGGACATAAATGAGAAAATTGTAGTTAAAATATGATATAGTTATTTGTAGTATGAATATAATTACTACAATACGATACTAGTTTTTTTTTTTTTTTTATTTTTTTTTTTTTTATTAAAAATATATGTATTCAATTATCTAAATTACTAACGTTAAAGGTTAAAAATTTTTAAGGACAGATGCATACCTACAAAAAATTGTGCATCTATCTTATCTATAATATATTAAATATCACATCAAGTAAGAAAAAAATTTTGGATGATTTTACCTCTACTATAATTCAAATATTTCAATAGTACCTTACTTTTCGTTTTTCAATATATATTTAATTTATTTAACCATTTAGTTATCATTAATGTATATGTACATTCAATAGATTCATTAGACATATATACTTTCATTAATGTATGAATTCTCTATTATTAAATCTTGTTTAATTAACATTAACATTTATCTCTATTTATGCATTTCAGTGTTATACTTCTAATTATAAGTTAATTAGAATTTCACATTCAAGAATTCATCTCATTATTGACATCCATATATACTAATTAATATTCAATTTTACATAATTAAAATTAAATATCACATCAAGTGAAATTATTATTTGGACGATTTTAGTTATACTATAATTTAGTTATATCAATAATGCCTTAATTTTCGTTTTTCAATACGTATTTAATTTATTTAACCATTTAGTTGCCATTAATGTACTGTACATTTGATAAATCCATTTCACTTGTGTGTTTTCATTAATGTATAAATTACCTATTATTAATTCTCAACTAATTAGCATTCACATTAAGTTAATTAATATTTATTTTCATTTATACATTTCAGTGTTATTCATTATAATTATAAGTTAATCAGAATTTCACATTCAAAAATGTATTTCATTATTCACATTTATTTATCTAATTAACATCCAGTTTTAATTAATTGAAAATTAAATAAATGATTTAACATTGTCATGTATGTATTCCCTGGCATTTATTCTAAATTAATTAATATTTCCGCATATTAAAATATTACTTTTATAACATTTATAAAGCATTTCATAATAATATGTAATGTAGGTTCAATGTTGACTAGTACGAACAAAAACACCCAACTATACTCATGCATGATTTCATAGCCACGCTTAACAAGGTAAAAACTTTCAACTTCTAACGTGACAAAAGAATTTTACTTATGGTTCTCAGATCACTAGTAAGCTTTTCTTGTTACGTCAACACTAAAAAGTTTTTATCATGTCCAAGTAAGGTTTTATTACCATGTCACAATGGAAAGTTTTTATCTAACCCACTAAAGATAGGAGATCGATTCCACAACCATTAATCTAACATATAGATAAAATAATTTTTTGCAATGGCCAGTTCATATATTAGAATATATTTATAGTATCAACATTCTAATACCGTGTAACAAATGCAACTTGAAGTATTATGAAAAATGTTAATTTAAGTTTTTATAAAGATTCAAGTAAGACTAATTATATTTTACAAGTAAATCGCGTCTCTATCTTTAGAGTACGATGAAATATACAGATATATATTATAGGGAACCGTTCTTCTTATAAAAGTTTTTAACAAATAATCTCAACCATTTATTTAAACGAGTTTAGTGAAATAATTTATTTTTGTTAAAACACTTTAAAATTCCAAAATGAGTCTCTCCCCATTATCAAATGAAGCATGCTACATGTACAAAGAGATTGTTTGTGTAGTATTTAAACGAATTTAATGATCTGATTATTCATTTCTTGGACCGATTATTCTTGGTTTAACAAGGAATTAGTGTTAGCAGTAGTGGTAGTGGTGATTGTGGTGATCGATGGTGGTGGGCACGGTGGGAGATTTCTTGTTTTGGATTGAGGGGTTGGGCTTGTACGTGGGGGTGGGGATAGGGTTGGGTTGAGGGAGAAGAAGATAGATTTTCCTTTTTCTTTTATTTTTTTCTCTTATTTTTTGTTTTTGTTTTTTATTTAAATTTTTAATTATGTTATTGGAAAAAAAAAATAGTAAGTTACTATTTTGTCCTCCCCTATTTTGGTAGAAAGTGGTTAATTTGTTACTTTGGTGACCAACCGATGGATAAGTTGATGGAAACCATCCAAAAGAGTCTTACCTCCAACATTTGAAAATGTTAGTGCAATGACTGTAAAAAATCAAAGATTAAGGAAAGTCTGCTAATATCAAAAGTTTAGAATTTTCACTGCAATTTTCCCTTAATTCATTGGTTTGGGACAAAAAACAGTTCTGTTCCAACCAATCCTTCTCTGCCACATCTTCCTTTACAATATACCGAATAGGGAGATTAATCCTTATCAAATACACTCATCATCCTTCTATATATATCTAACCCTACCCTCGCCCCTCTATTTCTCTCTAGATATTATGATAAGAGTGTGTTTGATGCACATTTTTTATGAGATAATGCATTTTTTTTGTGATGTGATAGTGAATATGTGGTAGAAAAAGAAGAAAAAGTTATTGATATGATAGAAAATATTATTTTATTGAAAAATATGATGTTGAAAATAAATAGAAGAATGAAAATGAAAATGTAACTCAAACGGGGGATAAATTTTTAAATATTGAATAATATACTGTAAAATTGGACACGATTTGGTGTATATTAAAATAAAATTTTTAGTAAATTTTGATAAAAATTGATAAAATGTATGACTAAAAAGTTTCAGATCTCATAAAATATGTAATTAAAATTAGTTATTAATTTTGACATAAAATATAATTTTAATCACCGCCAAACATAAGCTTGAAGAATAAAGTGAAATAAATTCTAAAATATAGGAACAATTTGAATTATAAAAAATGGCTACGTAAATGTGTCTTTTTGTAAAGTATTTTAAAAGAAGGCTAGGTCATACTTAGGAATTTCTTTTCCTTTCTTTTACATCTGTTGCATTTTTTTCTTTTACGTTATAAAATTGAGCTTCAATTATTGCTAGGATGGTCATACTTCCCTTGATTAAATTATAACTTCATTTAGATAAATTTATAGTGGATTTCAATATTCGAAATAAATTTGTTATCCATGAATGAACTGATATACCATATCATCGGTACATACATAGGCTAAGTAATTGTTCTTAGGCTATCATTTATTTTAATGTATTTTAGTATAAATCTAGCCCAACTCAAATTATGCTCCTGTTTGATTGCCAGAGAAATTGGGAAAAAATGATGTTTCAAATAGTAATTTTTTAGAAAATTTATAGTTAAAAAGTAGAGAAAAATTTTAAGTTTATATATAAAATTTTATTATTTAAATATACGATTGAAAATGAGTATTAAAAATAAATTATTTTGAAATAAGGATAATCAAACAGGAGCTATATATCAAATTTATTTATCAAAAAATTTGGTGGGAGGAACTCATATTCCTTTAGATTAACATACTATATACTTGTTTGGTTCTCATTATTTTTAAAATATATTTTGTCTTTTATTTTTAATCACACATTCTTCAATAAAATGATATTACAAGCAAATCAAATTTTTTTCTTATTTTTTTAACTGCATATTCTCCATTAAAATACTATTTTAAAATACGTTATTTCAAAAAGGGGGATCAAACATGCTCGTATAATTAATGGTGAAGGTCACTTGAAGCTTTCTTTTGTGCGTACAGTAGTCTTGGAATCCGAGGTCAATGATTTTAAAACGAAATTTGTAATTATTTTATGGAGATTAAAATCAGATTTTTTTTTTTTTTTGTAAATTTTTAAAGATTTGACTTAAATTAAAATCTTAATCTTAATTTCTATTAAACAAGGGCTTAATTTGGTCAATAAGAGAACCCTGTAATACGCATTAAGTAAATCCATTTATTTTATTGTCGTTTCTTAACTAATATCCGTTTTGTTTTCAAACTCACGAGGGAAAAAAAAAAGGTTAAAGGTTACATCTTATGAATTATATGCCAAGAATTCGAATTCTTTTAGCAAGACTTAAATAGCAGCAGTAGTCCCCATACTTTGACACGTATTGCACCTAGGTCAATGTCCTTCAAAGTGGAGAATTGATGTCCTTTACTAGCACTTCGTCCTTGGTGGTCATTTTACTATTATCCTACATAAATAAAATAGTGAGTTTTCTTTTCACTATTCACAAGCCATTTGGCCAACGAAACCTAGCCGAGTTGGTTGAGCCGTGTTAGCCGAGCCATCAATGTATAGCAATATTCCTATTTTTTTATTTACGTTTGATTCAATATTTTAAGTTATAAATATTCGTTTTAAACGACTTAAAATTTGTTGAAAATGTTGAAGCGCGGCCATAATAAATATATAATCGATAAATTTTAAATATCAAAATTTGAAGTGCGGCCATAATAAATATATGATCGATAAATTCTAAATATCAAAAGAATTTTATATTAATTGTGAAACGTAAAGTCGTGATTGTTTATATTTCTTTTCAATCCCAACCTCGTTTTAATGTCTTTTTTTCGAACTTTATTTTTCTACAATTTTTCGTTTGATTCGATATTTCACGATATGAATATCCATTTGGATCAATTTCAAAATTTTTAAAAATGTGATAATAATAAATATATTGTCGATTAAGTTAAAATATAAAAATTGCTTTATGGCTCAGCTTGACTAAGCCTTTTTTTTTATTTTTTACGTTTGTTTAATTTTTTTTTCAATTTCTTTAGGTTTATTAGTTATTTTAACTTCTTTTTTTCTTTTTCTTTTTTTACGATTGATTCAATATTTTAAGTTACAAATATTTGTTTTAGCAATTTAAAATTTGTTGAAAATTTTGAAGTGCGGTCATGGTAAATATATGATCAGTAAATTTTAAATATCAAAATAATTTTACATTAATTGTGAAACTTAAAGTCGTGATTGTTTATTTTTTTTTCAATTCGAACCTCATTCCAATATCTTTTTTTTCGAACTTTATTTTTCTATAATTTTTCGTTTGATTCGATATTTCACGATATGAATATTCATTTGGATCGATTTCAATTTTTTAAAAAAAACTTAAAATGGGATAATAATAAATATATTTTCGATTAAGTTTAAATATCAAAATTATTTTAAATTATTAAACGTAAAATCATAATCGTTAATTTTTCTTTTTTGCCCCACCCTCAACTTCCATACTCACACCAATTTCTCTCAATTTTATTTTTCTTCAATTTTTACGTTTGGTTCGATATTTGACACTACAAATGTTCATTTTCAATTATTTAAAATTTATTCAAGAGTTTAAAGGGCAACCATGATAAATATATAATTGATAAAGTTTAAATAACAAAAATTATCTTGCATGAATTATTAAACATAAAATCATGCTTTTCAATTTTCTTTTGAAATTTTGAAATGCGGCTATGATAAATATATGAGAATTATTGCTATCTTTTTATAAGAATTATTGCTATCTTTGTTTATAATTTACTCGCTTGAAAATTATATAGAAATTTTTCGTTGAAGTAAATTAGAATTATATTTTCTTTCAATTATTAAGTCGAAAAAAATTAAGGATTTTCTAATCAGAAATTTATTTTTTTCTTTTTTCATTAAAGGAAAAAGCATTTGCTACTCTAAAATGATCATTTTCTGTCGTGTAGTGATGGTTAATAATCTCTTATGCTTGTTATTTGGAAGCATGTTACTAGATTTATTAGTATTTAAAATACAAGAATATGTGATATTGATAAATATCTGGATATATGCTTTTTAGATTTGATATTATTAATGCGAATATATTCCAATAATTGGAGAATGTTGTGGTAATAGTTTCAAAAGTGAGTGCATGTTTTATTATCCGTGCTTCCAGTTTATTGCTTTAACCCATGTGATTATGGTAAATATCTTGAAATTTATGCTATGATTTTTATGGTTGTAGGCTTTCTTAATTTAGTGATTTGGCTAACTTTATTGGGTCGGTTAAAAAGAGTAAATTTATGGCGTCAGAATGGATATTGAAGGAACTCTATGTTTTTTAGAAGAATCTTCCTACATTATACAGTGTTGGTAGCCAAACATCTTCTATGAAGTGGATTATTTTGGTTTTTTTTTAAATGCATTTAATGTACAGTATCATTAGAACATGCTGAAAGGATATTCGACGGAATTGATGAAGTTAGTTGATCGTTTGTCTTTCTTTTTACCTATATGATGGAAGTTTTCGTTGTGTTGTGATTTTAATACTGACAAAGACCCTTGATTTGTCCTAAATTATGCATTGTATTATCATTAATTAATTAGTCTTGACTACATACGTCTTACATAGGGTCTTGGTAAAGAAATTAAATATTGTTATAACTGATACATTTAATTGGAGATTCTATGAGCACGAGATGAAGGAGACATAATGCTTTACCTTAATAGACAGAAAAAAAGGGTTAGGTTGAACTTCATTATCTCTTTAGCAGGATTTCAACACTTAATCATCTATACCTTATCTTTTTTTTTTAAAAGAACAGAGAGATATTCAAACGCAAAATCTAGAAAATAAGATTTGAATCAAATCTCTTAATATTATTTTTATCACCATCATCATTTTAAGTGTTTTAAGTTTAATATAACTAATGCTTAAGACAAATAATTTTTTTTATATTTACGCTATCATATAGCCAACTATACAATGGTACGTGCATTGCATGTACGTCTTACTAGTATTTAGAAAAGAGTAATTATATTACACCACATTGTAATCGTAAAACAATTAAAACATATTTTTAATAAATACACCACAATAAATTTATAATTATAATCATAATTCAATAAAAATTAAAAGGGCAATAAATACACCACAATAATGAATTGATTTGTATATTTGCTTCTTCTTCCCCCATTGATGGATTGAAATTGAGTTTCTCTTCCACTCTGCTATACATACAGAGCTTTAGCCTTAAAGAAACTCTCTCTCTCTCTCTCTCTCTCTCTCTCTCTCTCTCTCTCTCTCTCTCTCTCTCTATTTATTTATATATACATATAATCGTATATATTACACACATTCAGAAAAGGAAGAAAAATAGGAAATACAAGACAAAATGGATTTAGCCTTAAAACTTCAATTAATAGACATGCGGTCCAGTTTTCTCGTCGGAACCTCGCCCATCTCCTACGCCTTTAATAAATCATTGCATTTAATATGAGTTATATATGTTTTGTAATGTACGAATGAAATAAACTATAATATATTAAATATCACATCAAGTGAGAATCATTGTTTGGATTATTATAGTTGTATTACAATTCAATTATTTTAATAATACCTTAGTTTTCACTTTTAAATATGTATTTAATTTACAAATTGTAATAAATACTATAATTAATTCTCAATTAATTAATATTCACATTCATTTAATTAATATTAACTAGAATTTCACATTCACATCACATTTACGTCTATGTCCCTGTTATTAACAATTAATTAATATCAATTAGAATTTCACATTCAAAAATACAGTTCATTATTCACATTCATATATGTTAATTAGAATCCATTTTCACTTAATTGGATATTAAATTATATTCATTTAATATAAATGATTCAACATTCATTTTCATATATACATTACTTGGTATTAATTGTAAATGAATTAACATTTACGTTAATATAAGTGAATGATAAATAGAATATTTATGTCATTTTACTCATGGTTATTTAAGGAAATGAAAAGCTTGTGGTGTACCAAATATTTATTGTGGTGGTAATATAATCAACCTTAAAAAGATAAGTAAAATTTTATCATAGATGAAATAATGATAAATAAAAGGGAAGAGATGATGCAAACGATATAATTGTGGAGATTCGATCAAAAGCAACGATCTACATCTTTTGTTTCCAAACTCTCTATCACGAGCAAGACATTTTTATTATAATGATTGACTTATAGTATAATTCAAATCCTTATAACACTTTCGATGACTTACAAGCAATGAACACTTTTATACAATATTGAACTTTCACGGGACCTCAATATGACTCCACACGATGACTTATAAGAAGGAGCATTGATCCGTGTACTATTGAGCTTCACGTGACTTCAATACGACCCACACAGTGATTTATATTAAGGAGTACCGATCCTTGTACTATTAAACTTTCATGGGACCTTAATTTGGCTCGCAATTTTAGAGCAATAATTTTATAATGAAATTTATCTCTTAATAAATGATATAAGTGAATTAAGTACTAAGAAAGACTAATAAAGGTCTCATACCCCAAATTTTATTCATTCCAAAATTAATTCTAACTTTATTCGTTTCCAAATTAATTCTTTCATCCCTGCATTATTTCATATTTTGCAATTCGATCTCGAAAGTTATTTTCGTGCATTTTAGTCTTCCAATTTTTTAGAGAGATCAAAACGTGAGTAGGTTGCAAGGTCTTGTAATTTGGATTGCTATTACTACATGTCGAAGTCGTTGTATCTTGGGATACGAGTGTTGGAATACCGTCGCACCAGTGCGGGACACTATCGTCTTAATGAGAAAGAGTCGAACTCTTGCCTCGACCATTAACATTTTATATCATTCATTTTTGCAAGTCGTAATTTTGCCTAAATCAATTCACGATAATATCAATATTAGCCAACAATCTTAAGATGATAATGGTAAGTAGTACTACATATGTCGTACTCCCTAATAATACTCACGGGGAGAAATCGAAAAAATTCATGGGAGTGGATTTTAAAAGATGGCAACAGAAAATGTTGTTTTATCTTACGACTCTGAATTTGACAAAATTCTTGAGTGAAGATGCCCCAACTGTTGATGAGGAGAAAACGGATTCTAAAAAATGAGCAGCATTCGATGCATAGAGTCTTAGTGACTTTTTGTGCAGGAACTAAATCCTCAATTTTCTTGACAACAGACTATACAATATATACAATTAGGTCAAGACAGATAAATTATTGTAGGAGGCATTGGAAAAGAAGTACAAAAAGGAAGATGCCGATTTAAAAAATTTATTGTTGGCAAATTCCTGGACTTCAAAATGGTAGATTTTAAAACAATAATGAATCAAGTCTAAGAGCTACAAATAATCTTGCACAATATACATGCAGGAGGTCTGAAACTCTGTGAGTCATTTTAGGTCGCTGCGATTATCGAAACAATTACCACCAATGTGGAAAAATTTCAAGAACTACATGAAACTTAAATGCAAGGAAATGGGGATTGAAGATTTAATTGTAAGATTAAGAATTGAGGAAGATAATTGAAATTCTGAAAAGAAATCTAGAAAGCTGCAAATGGATGTTAAAGTCAATTTGGTGGAGTCAAATGCTAGTAAGAGAATGAAGCACTTGAGTAATGGAAAGCAAAATAGCAATGTCAAGAAATTCAAAGGGGATTGCTATAATTGCGGTAAGCCTGGTCACATTATAAAGGACTGCAGACAGAAAAAGCAAAACAAAAGAAACTAAGTACACTTGAATGAGGAAGGCAAATTGTCTAACGTTGTGTTTGAACTAATGCTCTCAGTTGTTGTATTTGAAGCAAACATGGTGGACAGTCCGAGAGAATGGTTCGTAGATACCGAGGCTACTCGTCACATTTGTGTTGATAAGGAAATGTTTTCAACTTACACTCATATCAATGGATGACAACTATTCATGGGCAACTCGACTACATCAAAAGTTGTTGGTCTAGGTAAAGTAGTGCTGAAGATGACATCAGGGAAATGAGTAACACTCATCGATGTGTTGAACGTTCCCGAAATTCGAAAAAATTTATTATCTAGAACTTTGTTAAGCAAGAATGCATTTAGGTTAGTGTTTGAGTCTGACAAGTTTGTACTCACCAAAAATGGGATGTTTGTGGGCAAGAGGTACTTAATCAATGGGCTATTCAAAATGAATGTAGCCTTACTTTGTAATTTGATATTAATAAAAATAAATCTTCTACTTACTTGATTGAGTCTTCTAACTTATGACATGATAGGTTATGACATGTTAATGTTAATACTTTACGTAAATAGTAAGTTAAGATTTATTATCTTCTATTTCATTTGTTCAAAATCATTGGTATGAAACATGTGTAGAGGCTAAATTAGCCAAAACACCGTTTCGTTCAGTTGAAAGGAACTCGCATCCTCTAGAACTAAATCGTAGTGATATTTGAGATTTAAAGTTTGTGCTAATTAGAGGAGNAGAATAAGGTTGAAAATCAACTAAATAAATGAATAAAAGTTGTTTGCAGTGACAAAGATGGAGACTATGGAGCACCGTTTGAGAATAAAAGTTGTTCATATTATGAGATTATTCATCAAATTACAGCTCCATATTCGCCTGAGTCAAACGGTATTGCGGAACGCAAAAATTGTGCTTTGAAAGAAAATGATGAACGCTATGTTGATTAGTTCTGGTTTACCTCAAAAAAAAATTTTTGGGGGGTGGGGGGAATAAGCTAACCACTTTCTAAATAAATTTCCACACAAAATTAGGAACGAAACTCCTTATGAGTTATGGAAATGTCATAAAAATTCGTACAAATAATTAAAAGTGTGGAATGTTTGGCTAAGGTAGAAATACCGAAGCCTAAACAAGTTAAAATATGGCCTAAAACCATCGATTGCATATTCATTGGATATGCTAATAATAGTAGTGAGTATCGGTTCCTTGTTCATAAATTTGACATTCCGAATGTACATGAAAATACTATCATTGAATCTAGGAATGCTGTATTTTATGAGGACAAGTTTCCTTGTAAGGATAGGAAATAGACAAGTTCACAAAAAGGAACATATGATACTGTAATTGGTAATCATCAAAGTGATGAAGACCAAGACGTATCAAAAAGACCAAAATATATACATCTTTTGGTCCAGATTTTTTAACTTATTTATTAGAATATGAACATAGGACATTCAATGAAGCAATGTCTAGTCCAGAAGTTTCATTCTGGAAAGAGACTATCAATAGTGAAATTGATTCTATTAGGCAGAATTATACCTGGGAGTTGGTAAATCTCCCACTTGATAACAAACCGTTAGATTGTAAATGGATTTTAAAAAAACAAATTAAAGACTGATGGATCAGTTGATAAATATAAGGACACACTGATAGCTAAAGGATTCAAACAAAAAGAAGGCCTTGATTTTTTCGATACATACTCATCTATGACAAGGATCAATTAGAATATTAATTACAATCGCAACATTGCATAATTTGGAAATCCATCAAATGGACGTCAAAATAGTTTTCTTAAATGGCGAGCTGAAGAAGAAATTTATATGGAACAACTCGAAGGGTTCATTGCTCTTGGACAGGAGAAAAATGTGTTTAGACTCGTTAAGTCTTTATATAACTAAAGCAAGCGCCGAAACAATGACATGCAAAATTTGACAAAACTGTGTTGTCAAATGGTTTTAAGATTAACGAGTGTGATAAATGTATTTTTATTAAAATCAAACATAATGCATATATAATCGTATATCTACATGTTGATGACAAGCCAATGAATAGTAATTGTAATATCATAACAAATACCAAGAAAATTTTGACAAAACATTTTGAAATGAAAGATATGGGTATTGCAGATGTAATATTAAGAATTAAAATCCTTAAAACATTTGAGGGACTTGTCCTATCTCAATCTCACTGTATTGAGACTGTACTTAAGAAATTTCATATATATGATGAAAGTCCAGTTAAAACCTCGGTAAACTTAAGTCTACATTTGGTCAAACATAAAGGCAAACTCGTATCTCAATTAGAGTACTTTCGGATAATAGACAGTCTAATGTCTCATTCGGATATTACATATGCAGTGAAAAAACTTAGTAGATATACAAGTAACATCTCAAATATTGGATACAAAAGACTCAAAATCCATTAGTGGGATACGAGTATCGGAATACCGTCGCACCAGTGCGAGGGCATTATCGTCTTAAGGAAAAAGAGTCAAACTCTTGCCTCGACCATTAGCATTTTATATCGTTAATTTTTGCAAGTCGTAATGCTACCTAAATCAATTCACAATAATATCATTATTAGCCAACAATTACCTCTTGAAATGCTAACTTGCTAATTGCTCTTAACCATTGAGTACCATTCATCTTGCTTTGAGATCAATGGTATTCACTAAGGCTATAAAATAGTCCCTTATACTGAATCCTAATTCAATTCTTGCATTCTATTTTATTATCTGTCTTCTTTATTTTTTTTCTTTGTGGGTTCTTGTTAAGTGTAGTTTTTACACTTATTTAAGGTCCTAAATGATGATATTTTATCGTTATTTGGATAAAATATTACCTAACTTGTATTATATTTCATTTTGTAGGTAAAACTCAATATTTGACGAAGAATTGGAGAAAAGAATGCAAAGATAGCGGAAAATGGCTCAATTGTATCAAATACAAAGTTCGGGGACTGAAATACAAATACTCAAAAGTTACGTTGAACCTCACGATGAAGATTTGAAAGTCTTAGGCGGAAAATGGCTCAATTGTATCAAATACAAAAGTTCGGGAATCGAAATACAAATACTTAAAAGTTACGTCGAACCTCACGATGAAGATTTGAAAATATTAGGCATCGATTGGATGAGGAAAGAAGCCAAATAGATGAAATATAGTCCAAGTATTATCACATATCAATTTTCAGTCGAAAAAGTTATGCTTCGAATTTTTAGGCTCACATTGAGACCCAATTTTGACATAGAAAACTTTCGAATTGGAAAAATTATATTTCTACTGGAATTATAGCCCTTCGAGTTAGTCCAATGCACTTTGAATAACCTCAATCGGATATCGGGAACGAAAGTTATGGCAACAATATTGAGAGCTATTCAGCTGTCGAAAATTAGGTAAGGAGCGCGTCCTCGCCTGCAGGAGAGGCGCGCTCCCGACCAACATTGCCTCATTTGAGGCTGCCCAAACCCCCAAGGCGCGCAAACCTGAAAGGAATAAAATCCGATTTTCCTTATTTTTGTTTCGGTAACAATTTAATACAATCTTTTTGGCATCCTTTAAATACCAAATTGGACCAGAACATGGGATACCTCCTTTTAACCTAAAAATCATATATTCTACGTATTTTGGAGGCGAAGAACGAGGCGCAATCATCAACCAAAGGCAAATTATACAATTTTATTAAAATAGTCATTCATTTTCAAGATTCTAGCCAAGAAATTGGATTTCTCCACTTTCTTCATTATTTCTTGCTCCAGGTGATGTCTTTTCATTATTTAATGATTAGGATGGTTGGCTAAGTTTTTCATTGTATTAGATGAATGATGAACCCTATTTTTTGTTTATTTNATTTGATTATTGTAGTGTAAGAATACTCACAATAAGCTTAGATCGCGATAAAATCAACACATGGACAATATGTATTAGGAATAATATTTATGTCATGTGCAATCACGTGTGATAAATCATGTGAATCAATGCATGTTTTTCATATGAATTCAGACTAGGAATATGATTGGGTCGTGTTAAACATAATTTTAATAAAATTTGGAAAAAAAATATTGAATAAAAGTGGATTATCAATTGTCTTGAATGCATGAATTTACTAGATTTCGAATTAAGAATTGAATTAAATGACAATAGTGAGATTCAGGATTCCAATAAAAACATTTATATATTATATAAATACTTCATTTGTTTTGTTAGTTTATGATTAGTATAGAAAACATACAAATCATCTCTTGTGATATTAACACACGTCGAATTTAATAGTAGCTATTGAACTTCAAATTAGACCTTATTACTCGTGGGAACGATACTCTTAACTCACAAATCTTATTACTTGTACAATGATCTCGTACGCTTGCGGGTTTCACGCGAACAGTTCTTCATTTTCGATCTCAGGTTGGATGAATCTATGATTTCTTTGTATGTTAAAAAGTCTGAGCGATTCTGTAGTGAGAAAATGATGGTTTGATGGAGGGTTGAGTTCTCCTAGTCCATATAAGTAACTTCAACTCATCTGTTTTGAGGTTTTTGAGTATTCTGTATTGAAATAGGAGGCTACAATATTTTGATCCTGTGTTCTATAAGACTTTTGATGCCTTGGAAAAAAAAGGTTGTGATTTCTATTAATTGATCTTGAATCATTTCCAATACTGGCAAATTTTTGTATAATAAGATCGTTTGTAGTCTGGTTTTCCAACGCTCCTGCTGCAATTCAACTTTCAATGAGTGGTAAAACCAGTCCAATAAGTTGCTTGTGACATCTATTCTTCATAATTGATGTTCATTAAATATCAATTTCTACAGAAAATCTAGGATATGTTCAGATATGAACTCTAGAGGACACATCTTTGTCGATATTATGAAGCCTTCAAGCCAACTACCTTTAGGGGGATGCTAATTTTCTTCCTGTTGGACTTTGGGTTGCAACAGTTTTTGCAAGTGATGAAAGCCTTTGTCTTCGTAGTGTTTGACTTGTTCACATTTTCTATTAAAACTTCTCAGATAACCAAGTTTGTATTTGGCAGTTGAAACAATAAATAATAGCATAAATTTTAAAATACAACTAGATTACTGCCAGCATGACGAGGCTAGGGAGGATCAGGATTGACAATGGAAACGAACATAAAATTGCACACACTGTTCTATTTACAAGTCCAATATCTTCTTTCTTGGCTTGATACAAGAAAAATTCCTACAAAAACTCCCATTTGTTGGGATTTGGATTCAAAAGCACCACCATATATGAACATGGAAAGCCAAAGATCCAAAACTAGATCAATAGTCCATGGGTAGTAACTGTAATTCTATTTTAAACATATAAATACGTAGGTGTTTAGTATGTTATCTTCGATGCGTGCTTTGATATTTTGTAGTTAACACAATTTTGTACGTCCAAATATTTTTCGATGTCCTTCAAGAACACCAAGAAAACTAAACATTTCTCTATATTTTTCTAGCGTGTCGAGACTACTGCCCTATTTGTAGCGGTGGCAACAGAGTCGAGCAGCACGTTGGCTCAACTGCTCGGACTCGTTAAAAAGGCGAGCCCGAGCACAAGCCAAGCAGGCCGGCTCGCTAGTCATTTTGACTAGCTGTTCGGCAAGCTATTGAGCAAGGCTCGTGTAAAATGCGAGCCACAAGCCGATTCGACTCGTGGCTCGCAAAAAAAAAATAATAATAAGTAAAAATTCAGTGACCAAATGGTCACTGAATTTTTCAGTAACCGTTTGGTCACTGAAAGGTCATTGAATTTTTAATTATTTTTTTTTTCAATTTCATTTTTTTCCTATAAATACCCATTCATTCATTCATTTTTTCCATCAAACTTATTACTATCAATCTCTCATTTTCTACTCTACTCTCTACATTTCAATATCATTCTATAGTATATACTCTTCTACATTTTATTAATCGATTTTCTACACTACTACATAATGTACATTTACTTCTCAATTCTACTTCAACATTCAATTTTAATTATTTAATATTAATTATCCCATTACAAAATTTCAATCACAAATGGATTCACGCTCATTTGTTGAAAACTTGTTCGGCGTTGAAGGTGAAACACCTGCTTAAAGTCAATTTGAGAATGAATTCAACGGTCTAAATGAATTACCCATTCGAGAAAATATTCAAGATTTCGACGTTCATGAAGGTAGTCATCCAGTTGATTTGGATGACGTTGATATTAATGCTAGTCATCCAATTGATTTGGAACGAAATGAAGACCCTGTATTAAATATTCCCGATGCAAGAGGGAAGAGAAAGGGGAAGATGCAGGTAAAATGTTGGGATCATTTTAAATTGGTTCAAACTGGTAGTGTGATTGATGGAGTTCCAAAAACTAAACCAGTATGTAAATACTGTCAATAACGATTGGCATGACAAAAAGACATTAGAACCACCCACCTCAATCGTCACTACAAAACATGTGCGGCCAAACATGGGCTTCTTCCAGTTTGTCAAACACAACTATAGTCTGGTAATCTAGGCGTCGGTGCTACTACTACGCCACTTTCTACGTGGATGTATTCGGAGGAGAAAGCTCGAACGGAAATGGTGAAGTTCGTTGTCGCGACGGAGTTACTATTAGCAATAGTAGACAACCAACATTTCGTTTCCGACGACAAACAATATCTTCAACCGAGATACGTTGGGGTAAGTCGAAATACTCTTCGTTCTGATACAATAGAATATTTCCTTAATTCAAAGAAACAATTCATTGCCGATTTACAAAAATATGGGGGTGTTATATGTTTAACTTCATATATATGGAACTTTGGGTCTTGCATAAAAAAATTATTGCTTTTAAAATTATTGAATTCCCGCACAATTATAACAATATATTTAATGATATTACGAATATTATTAGAGAATATAAATGTGAGAGTAAAATTCGTTATTTTATGTTCAACAACGCTAGTGTAAATAAGCTTGTTATCGATAAATTACATAGGATACTTCAACTCAATTTCGATGGTTTTTTATTTCATATTTGATGTGTTTGCCATATTTTTAATATAATAGTACAAGACAGTTTAATACATGTTAATGATGAAATTTAACGAATTATGAATGCACCAATCTATATTACGATTGCACCTAGTAGAATACAAGCATTTGAGGAATTTTGTGGCGAAGATGGGGTGTCGCATACAAAAACCTTTATTATTGACATATGGTATAGATGAAACTCCACATACTTATTATTAAAGTCATGTGAAGATTTCGAACATCTAATTACTGAATTTTATAACAGTAGGTCTATGAGAAACGACGACAATACTATTTTAAATGGGCACGATTGACATTTAGTTTTTAAAATTAAAAAGATTTTGACAAGTTTTTATGATTTTATAAACATTTTTTCTGGTGTTTATTATCCTACTATTTGTATGGTCCTTGAACGTCTTTATATAATTGTTAAGGTTTTTCATATGATCCCGATTTTAATTCAGTGATATTTTCTATGGAATTAAAATTTAGAAAATATTGGGGAAGACTTGCCCATGTTATTTCCGTTAGCATGCGTCATGGACCAAGATATAATTTATCGGGTACTAAATTTGTTATTGATCTAATTTCAAATGCTTTAACTTTTAATGTATCTATTACTTATAGGAATTTGAAATTTGATCAATA
>CAIGRB010028599.1:42298-60850 GCA_903798255.1 Fraxinus quadrangulata
ATATATATATATTTTAGGTTTAGTATGTTGTATAAAAAAAATATAGTGTCGGCGAGCTTGGCTCGGCTCGACAAGTACCCACGAGCGGCGAGCTTGGGCGTGCACCGAGTTCGCCGAAAATTGGATGAGCCACGAGTTCAACTTGGCTCGACTCTTTGCCATTCCTACCAATTTGAGAGACCCATTAAAATGAGATATAGAAGCCATTTTTATTTTCTGCATGAGTGGGGTCACAATTAATGAGATAGAAGTTTATCCGACTTGTGTATGGATGATATCATGTTAAAAATTGTACTTTCTCAAGACACCCTTGAATTAAATGGTGGTAATAAAAAAAGGAAGGTCCAATTAACCAATGATTTTCAGTGACCTGTGTCTTCATTTGCGATGTTCTGACAAGTCTTTTGAACGAGATCATTTTTTAACATTTAAAATACTGTTGATTTACTGTTGAAAAATGAGAACCTCATTAGAATCTCATTTTGATGAGAATCAAATAGGAGTGAAAATTTCAACCTTTTTCAATCTCATATATATATATTAGAATCTCATTTTGATGAGAATCAAATAGGTCATATAATTCTCATCAAAATGAGATTCAAATGAGGTTCTCATTTCAAAAAAAAAAAATAAATAAATAAATTTTAAAGAAAATTTAAGCCCCAGTTTGATAGGGATTAAAATTAAAATTAAAATTAAAGTCAATAATTAATTTTAACCACATATTTTATGGGATTCACAATTTTTTAATCACGTTGTATAACAAAACACGCCATAGCATGCGTAAATAATCCGAGCAAAACAACACCTAAACATAAGATCAAGAACGCAATGATACTGTAAGCGAAAAGAATAACGACGCTCCAGATGAATGTATACATAAGCCTCTTCAAAACCTTTAAAACCGAACTCATGACCTTTCTTAAGCTAATTTCTTGGGCAGTATAAATGCAGGAGATTGTGTAAACCACTGCAGATATCAAGAGAAGGGCAAGATTGATAAAGAAAATCGAGTAGCCAATCTTGAACAAAAAAGGGTCGTCCACTTGGTCGATAGAATACTGGAAATATTATTATATAATGAGGATGAGGATCCCTTCAATTTGTCTGCATTGAGCATTATATCTGTAAAAAAAAGATCTACAATTTGGATGTAGCTTATGTGGGAAAAGGAGAGCGAGAGGATTAAGCCCGAGGTAATTTGGCTGAAAAAATTTCTCCATGAACAAACTGTTTTCAATGATTCTTTAAAGACTCCAAAGAACTGGATTTCTTCTTCCATTTTTTGTTCAAAAACTTTAGAGAACACAGATACGTGATGGAGGTTTGAGGACATATATAGTAGGTGAAAAAGGTGGGGGAGGGGATTGACTTTGACTAGTTTGACGAGGCATTTCGATCTTAGTTCGACACAAAGAATTGGGCAACTTGTCAAAATGATTCTTATCGCTACCTGAAACACATGTTTTTGAACGTGTCTATCTTGACGGCAATTGGTGAAAATCTTTTACGAAAGAAAATTGCATAAATTTAATATTGACCTTTCACGATGGCAAATATTTCAAAAAAAATATTATTTTCAATATTATTGAATTAACTTCGTAGTCAAATATGTACACAGTACAAACATTTAGCCCTTGTTTGACCCCCTTTTTGGGAGAAATATGTTTTAAAATAGTGAGTTTTTGAAAAATTGTAATTAAAAAATAAAAAAAATTATGTTTATGTGTAAAATTATTTTATGGAAGAATTTGCGGTTGAAAGTGAGTTTTGAAGGAATGAGTTTTTAGAAAAATGGAACCCAAATTGGGGGCTTATATTTCTTAGAAATTCATGGAATATGTATATATATATGATGGTCCACTAATTAATTACAATTATGAATGAATTAATTATTGTATTTTGTTTGTAGGATGGCTACCAATTAGAATGGGGTTTTTTTTTCCCCCATTGTAAGTAAAATAAATTCTTGTAGTGAATATCTGTATTTTGTCATTTGAGTACCAACAAAAATACTAATACAAGTTGGGAGGTACTATCATTTCATTATAATATCATAAAATCGCTCCTTAAGACCTGCTTTTATTCTGTTAGTAGTGTCTTATTCCTTTTTTTTTTTTTCATTTCAAATATTACAATTTCAATCTATGACGACAAATTTTAGGAAGTGGTTGTCTCACTATCTCAAAATTTTAGTTTTCTTATCACGCGGCAGTTGTATAAAGCTGTATATATTTTTTTACGTCAAATACTAGCATATTTGTTTTATTTATGATTATAAGATAACAGTATGTTCTGTAATTTAATGAAATGTCTAAATTCTATTGTAATGATTGCTACACAAGAAAAAGGAAACGAAATGCAGTGGTTTATTTTGTTAGAGTGGTTGAGTGGATGGGAGAGGTGAGTTTACTTCATGTAAAGAATCACCTTTTAGACAAAAAGAAATCTATATATTTTAATGTGTTTCCTACACATTATAGATTATTGAAATTTTCAATTTACAAGTGCCCGCACAGTAGAAAAATATAGAGAAAAATCTGTAGCACTTTTCTTTGAGTTCTTGAAATACATTGAAGAAGACTCGGATGTACGAAATTGTATTGATTGCAAAATATTAAAGCACACATCAAGAGTAACGTATTAAACACTTGTGTGTTTATATGTTTTAAATAGAATTTCAGTTGCTACCCATGGACCATCGAACTAGTTTTGAATCTTTGGCATCCCGTATTCATATATGGGGTGCTTTTAAATCCAAAAATGTTGCAACCCAAAGCCAAACATGAAGAAAAATTGCATCCCTCTCAAGGTTGTTGCCTTGAAAGCTTCATAATATAGAAAAACATGCGTCCTCTGGAGTTCATATCTGAATAAATCTCAGATTTTCTGTAGAAATTGAGATTAAATGAACCTCGATTATGAAGAGTAGATGTCACAAGCAACTTAAGGGCTGGTTTTACCACTCAATGGAAGTTGAATTGAAGCAGAAGTGTTGAAAAACGAGACTACAAATGATCTTGTTATACAAAAAATCAAGATTCATTGCAAACAGGGGACCTTGTCAAATTTGTAGATTAAACAATCATACTGCAAGCTGGTATTTTAACAGGTATGATGATAGATACAAGGAAAGCAGACCTAACAATCAAAATCATCAGAATAGCAACTCGAATCCTACTGCATATGTGGCTTCACCAAAACTCTTGAAGACCAAGCTTGGTTTGCAGATTTTGGTGCAAGTAGTCATGTCACAGCTGACAGAGGTAAACTGAGTACTGTTAGGAAATATGAAGGTAATGAGAAACTACTAGTTGGTGATGGAAACTCATTACATATTTCACATATTGGCAGAGGAAACATTCCTTCACAAATAATAGGTCTCTTGCACTAAGTAAATTACTACATGTACTTGCAATCAAGAAGAATTTAATTAGTGTTTCACAACTTACAAATGATAACAATGTATTCGTGGAATTTTATTCTGATTGTTGTGTTGTTAAGGATCTGAAAACCAGGAGGATTCTGTTGCAGGGAGTGCTTAAGGATGGACTATATTGACTGAAGTTACCAAGCCCCAATCCTAAACCCACAACCAAAGAGTTACACCATCAAAATAACTCCAACTATTTCTCAGTGATTTCCAGTTGTGATGTATCAACCAAAGGATTCAAAGTGTTAGAGTCAGAGCTTGATATGTGGCATAGGAGACTAAGCCACCCTTCAAACCATGTGTTGAGTCAAGTGTTAACGTCTTGTAATAAGTTTACCAAAATTAATGAAATTCCAATTTTTGTGAATCTTGCCAATTTGGAAAGTCTTGTGCAGTGGCGTTTAATACTTTCACTGCAGATGCTTCAAGTCAATTAGACCTAGTTCACACAGATGTTTGGGGACCTACACCAGTGATTTCTACCTCAGGGTTCAGGTACTATATCATCTTTGTTGATGATCATAGTAGGTTCACTTGGATATATCCCATGAAACATAAATCTGAGGCAGTAAATATCTTCACTCAATTTAAAGTTTTGGTGGGAAACAAGTTTGAAAAGAAGATAAAAACATTACAATCTGACTAGGGAGGAAAGTTTAGAAATTTCATTAAAATTGCCTCAGAATCTGGAATTGAACTTAGGCATTCTTGTACTTACACTTCAGTGCAAAATGGTAAGGCGGAGAGAAAACATAGACATATTACAGAAACTGGACTTACTCTTTTAGCTCAAGCACAAATGCCCTTACATTATTGGTGGGGATCTTTTAAATCAGCTACCTGTCTAATTAATAGACTACCTACTCCTATGTTCAAACACCAATCACCTTTTTCAAGTTCTGTATGGGAGAAATTTTGACAACGTGATACTTAAAATGTTTGGTTGTGCATGTTACCCATGTCTTAAACCCTATCAAAGGCATAAATTCAACTTCCATTCACAAAAATGTGTTTTTTTTTTTGTGCTGCTATGGTGACTCGCACAAGTGATATAAGTGCCTAAGTCCAAGTAGTAGAATCTACATTTCCAGACATGTGATTTTCAATGAATTAGGGCATGTTCTCTTTGTCGTTTTCGGACCGTTTTTTGTTTTCGATTTTTCAAAACGATGAAAACGCGTTCTCTTTCATATTTTCGAAAATGCGTTTTTAAAAACGAAAATTTTTTTTATACACAAAACAAAAAAATGAGGAAAAGTCATTTTGGGCGTTTTTAATACAAAACTCGTAAAAATTGGAAAACACGGTAAACGCCTGTTTCGGAACAGTAACGCCTCAAATCCCAATTTCTTCGCCAGTTCGATGTCTTCCCCCTTCTTCCAATCAATCCGTCCCTCTTCTTCCAATCCTTCCTTCTCTCTGGACGTCGACTTCTCTCTTGTCGATGCCCACGAAGGAGATGCGCCGACGCCGACGTGGGGAGGTGACTCTTCTGTGAACGCGGCATCGTGACCCATTCGCCGCGATGCTACTGTGGTTTGGGCCCATCTTTGCCTCCTCTCTCTTCGACGTTGGAGAGCCATTCAAGTTTGTTTGTCTAGCCTTTTCCTCAAGTAAGAAATTGAATTCTCCCTCTACAATATATTATGCTCAATTTGGGGAAAGCTTGATCATCATAAACTTGAAATTCTTCGAGGATCCACCTTTACGCGGCCACCCTCTCTCCAATTTCTCTCATGAATACATAATAATTCCTCACAGCAAAGAAAAATAATACATTTTTGCAAGATAAATACACAAGGTTCCTCTGATTTTAGGTTTTTGAAATGGATATTCTTACTCTTGGGAGCTTGGAATTTTTGTTTCTTCAAATTTTCTATGCATGCTGATAATTTAGGAGCTCTGTGATGTTTATAATATGGGTTATTCATAATGATGAAACCATGAAATGAGGAAATCTGATTGTAATGTTTTGATAGTTTTCTTGGAAGAACACGGTGAACCGTAATCAATTTTAGTTGCAAAAGTCTTTGTTTATTTATCTAGATTTATCAGTATGTTGAAGAATATCAGCATTAATTGGTATAATTGTGTGATTATAGTATTTGGTTTCATAATTTTTGTTTTGGATCTTCTTTTTCATCTGATTTGCTCAATATATCTATAGTGATTTTGATGCCTGTTTTTGTTTATACGTTAATGTTCGTCCTATTTAAGTAATGGCCTTGGTTGGAATAAACTGAGATGTCGTTCAAGGGCATAGTTCGCGATTTAAAGGAGATAAATGATGGAAGAAGAAGTACCTCAAAGAGAGAAGGGATCGATGGGAAGCATTGGCTCAACAAGAATCGGTCTCATATGGCCCCTTCTAAGCCAATTCAGCAAGGGCACTGGGCAAATTTACCGCCAGAATTGCTTGTGGACATAATCCGGAGGGTTGAAGAAAGTGAGACATCTTGGCCTGCTAGGACAGTAGTTGTCTTTTGTGCATCAGTTTGTAAGTCGTGGAGGGATATCACTAAGGAACTTGTCAAGACTCCGGAGGAATGTGGGAGGCTCACTTTTCCCATATCATTGAAGCAGGTAGTTTTTGTACATGAGAGTTCAGCTTTTACGTAATTCATTTTAGTTATGATGAATAATACCTTCTGTAACCAATTTTTGTTTCCATTTATGATTTTGGCTAGCCGGGGCCTCGAGACGTACCAATCCAGTGCTTTATTAAGCGGTATAGATCAACTTCCACTTACTGCTTGTACTTTACATGCATTCAATGGCAGTAATTAGGGAATGCGGAAATGATCCAGAGGATTTCGTTCACAACTGCTACATGATTGAGACTTATATGAGGTGCCACAGTTGTATCATGAATCCAATTAACGGTATGCGGCTATGGCCACAGTTGGATATGCTTGATATCACTCTACCATCTCGGACTGTACAGCGAGAGAGAGAGAGAGAGAGAGAGAGAATGAGCAAATGAAGAGGTGATAGTGCATTCGCAAGAGAAGAGCTATATTTGGAGAAAGTGACTTCCGACAATGCTCATCATGCGAAGCACGGGGTCACAACAAGTGATACCACTCTAGGCCAAATGCACCTGATTCTGTGAGTATGATATTGCTTATCTTGACCTCTTAGTTCGATGACTGTGTTATGACTTTGATTTTTCGTAGATAGGATTGGTTTGAAGGCAATTTAGAACCAGCTGGCTTATATCGCAATAGAGTGGTGGATGAATGAGTGAGTAAATGCTTGCTTTGTTTTTTAAATGTTCATCGTGATATTTGTTTGGTAATGTAAGTATTCTAATTATGTGATGTGTGCATTATGTAGGATAGACTGTTGGCAGACAGGGGGCAGCAAGCATTGGCAGACCACAATCCTACGAACAAACAAACTTTCCATTTCATTCCAACCCCAATGGTGTCTTGTGAAGCACGGTCAAGTGGACTGAAAACTGGACCAGCAGTAATGATGTGTACTCAATCGGGTCATATTGATGTTCCAACCGATGATGTGAACTTTAACGATGATGTGGATGACTTGAATGATTTGGGGGATGCGGATTCTGTGAATATGAGAGTGTCGAGGGCACGAAAACGGCGACGTGTGAAGTAGAGTACATAAGTAGGAACGTATTTTTGAATACAATGTTTTTGTTTTTTGATGAAATCTGTGATGGGAATTGTGGTCCTTCTTTCCTTTTCCATTTTCTTAATTTTGCTTGTCAATAATTTTGAGGAAATTATGGACATTATGTGCAAATATAGAAATCAGAGGACGATAGGACCTGTACCTTGGTTGTGCACCATAACTGCTCCATTTCCTGTCCGTTTGAACTTCGGTAAGTGAGCTATTTTACTTATATGTTATTGTATGAAATGTTATAATTTCCTCTTTCATGATTTTTTTATCCATTTGTTGCAATGGAGCAGCCATATACCATAGAAGAACTCGAAGCAGCCAAGAGTGTAAAGTGGAGAGAGCACTGGCTTTTGTTTTGAACTGCATTTAAATTATGAATTTTTCTAGTGATTTCATTTTGGCTTGTAAATCGAAAACATATTGTTGTAAGTTTGATTTTTGGTATATATAAGTTTGACATTGTAATAAATAATGATGACAGAATTTGAATTTCATATCTCACTTGTTAATCTAATTCAACTATAAAACCATTAGTATGATAGAGAAGACTAAATAAAAATGAGGGGTCTAAATGAGATACTGCAACGAAGTCCAATGTTTAATCACATTATTGATGAGCATAGAAACAATTTGATAACAACTTCAAAATTTATATTTTATTTAGTACTATATTAATATTAAATTACTAAAATTTATTGAATAATGAGATTTTTTGAATAAAATATTATAAAAAAATTTCTCAAAATGTCAAAGTAAACGCATTTTCTAATTTTATGTTTTCAGAAATAGTTTTCCAGAATGACAAAAAGAACGCATTTTCAGCAATTTCAAAACAAAAACTCAAAACACAAAACACAAAACGAATTCAAAACTCAAAACAGAAAACTGAAACACGAAGAGAACGGCCCCTTAGTGTTTCCTTTTATATCTGGTTTCCTGAACAAGCTATCTCAACCTTATACTTCTGAAAGTTCATTGAGTTTTCTTCCATTTAACATTGAGTCGAGCCACAGAACAATACCTCAGAATGTTGTGATATGATTCATCCTCATGCACCAACTGCAACAGCTTTCTCTATCATAGAACCAGATCCTGAGGAAGGATGTGAGTTAAATGAAGGAAGTAATATTGAAGTGCATCAAGATGAACTAATTGATTCGGAGGATATTAGCATCAACCAGGGTGAACTTGGAGTGATATGTGAGAAATGAATTGAATCTTTAGGATCAAAATACTACAGAGATTACTAGACATCACATGAGTACTAGGAATAAAGCTGGAATTTTCAAGGCAAATGTCTACACAAGCCAAACACAAGACACAGTAGTAGAAACTGAACCTTCAACTGTTGAAGTTGCATTACAGAATGACAATTGGGAGAAGGCGATGCAGGATGAGTACAATGCCCTAATGAAAAATAAAACATGGACATTAGTACCTCCCAAAGCTGGACTGAAGATAATAGGAAGCAAATGGGTGTTCAAGTTGAAGAATAACTCTAATCTAAAGGCAAGGCAAGGCAAGGCACAGAGACATAAAGCAAGGCTGGTAGTTAAAGGACTTCTTCAAACACAGTTGATTATGGTGGAACCTTTAGCCCTTTTATCAAAGCATCAACCTTAAAAATCATCTTAACTGTGGTTGTTTCAAAGGATTGGCATATCAGACAGTTTGATGTCAACAATGCCTTTTTGAATAGGAAGTTGAATGAGACAGCGTATATGCATCAGCCACAAGGCTTTGTGGCTAAGAGAAATACTAAGTTCGTTTGCAAGTTAGAAAGAGCCTTATATGGGCTAAAGCAGGCTCCAAGAGTGTGGCATGAGAAGCTTAAAAACACCTTGTTAACATGGAACTTCAACCAGTCTAAGGCAAATAATTCACAACAATCAAAAACTGCAAGAGGTCATTGATAAGTTGAACACTTGTTTTGCTCTTAAGGATCTGGGAAACCTCAATCATTTTTTGGCTATGGAAGAGCACAGAGACACAAAAGGACTATACCTAACTCCAAAGTACACATTGATCTTCTCAAGAAATTTGGCTATGAGCATCTTAAACCAAGCTTAACCCCAATGACAGTTGGTAAGTTGGTTTCAAAGACTGATGGGTAGGTGATGGAGGATCCAACGTTGTATAGAAGTGCAATAGGTGGTCTTCAATATCTAGCACATACCATACCTGATATCACCTTTTGTATAAATAGAATGAGTCAATTTCTTCAAACTCCTAAAAATGCTCATTGGAAGGCACTAAAGAGAGTGTTTAGGTATTTGAAATGAACATTAAATCATGGTCTTGCTATTCACAAAAGTGACAGTCTTGACATTAATTTGTTTGCAAATTCTGACTGGGCTTTGTGTCCAGATGATAGGAAGTCTACAGTGGGGTATTGTATATATCTTGGAGATAATCTAGTATCTTGATGTTCTAAGAAGCAAGTTGCAGCAAGGTCGAGTACAGAGGCTGAATATCGAGCATTGGCTCACAATGTGTCTGAAATCTCATGAATTCAATCTTTAATGCTGGAATTGAATATACCAAAGAGGACAATTCCAAAAATTTGGTGTGATAACTTGAGCTCAAGTGCACTAGCATCAAACCAAGTTTACAATGCACGTACCAAGCATATTGAACTCGATGTTCATTTTGTACGTGATAAAGTGCTAAGAGGAGAACTGGAAATCAATTACATACCATCATCAGATCAGACAGCAGATTTGTTGACAAAGCCTCTCACTCACTCTAGATCTCTGTTTCTAAGAGACAAGCTAGGAGTGGTTGAAACACACTCCATCTTGAGAGGGGGTGTTAGAGCGATGAAATCAACATGACACTGCTACTTACCAACCATAGCTAACCGTAGTCATAGTGGAAGACAATGCACATGCTGATACTGGAATAGAATATAAACTGTTATGCCACATGTGAAATTTGTTAGATAGAATATTCTCTCCTTGTATGTATAGAAATTTCTGCATATATATAAGGTGTATGGAATGTAAAGCTCTTTGTTCTTAAAATTATTCAATTGCCTTGTTTTTAGACTAAAAATATGTATGTTAATTAGTTCATTCTAATTCTCAAGGTAATGAGGTATTGATTGTATAATCCGTTCATGATTCAGACGAACATCTCACTGTCAATGATATTTAATTATGCGTGNGATTGTCAATTACATTTAATTCTAAATGTTACTCGGTCTTATCTAATTATTCATTATTATGATCTTTATTATAAAAGTCTAGATAAATTTTAATAAAGATAATACGACCTTAACAAAATCAAACGTTCAACTTTATTTACTAGTTGGGGACGATTTTTTCTGATTACTTTATAAATTGAATCTATTTGTACTTAACAACTTAAATATTCAATTTAAATGAAATTACACAAAAATCAGATAATCTTAAATTAATATTTATTTATCCAAAACATAATGTTGAATAATACATTTGAACATATACCCAACGCCATTTTTCCCTTGATCAGAGCCTGAGTTTTGGCCATTTGTCCAAAACTGAAATGACAGTTGCCAAATGCCAAATTATGGTGATAGTTACCAATCCACTCAAGTACTCAGTGACAAACATAATAACGAAAATCGCCAGAGTATACGTATATGAACCGAACAAAACAACACCAAAACTAAAGATCAAGAATGCAATGATACTGTAAGCCAAAAGAATAACGAAATTCCAGATGAATGTATCCATAAGCCTCTTCAAAACCTTTGGAACCGCACTCATGACCTTTCTCAAGCTAGTTTCTTTGGCAGTATAAATACAGGCGATTGTGTAAACCACTGCAGATGTCGAAAGAAGGGCAAGATTGATAAAGAAAATCGAGTAGCCAATCTTGAACAAAAAAAAGGTCGTCCACTTGGTCGATAGAATACTGGAAATATCATTATATAATGAGGAGCCCTCCAATATGTGTGCATTGAGCAGTATATCTGTAAACAGAAGTGTTGAAATTTGGATGTGGTCTGTGTAGAAAAAGGAGAGAGGGAGGATTAAGCTCAAGGTAATTAGGCTGAAAAATTTTCTCCACGAAGAAACTGTGTTCAATGATTCTTTAAAGACTCCAAAGAACTGGGTTTCTTCTTCTTCTATGTCCATTTTTTGTTCAAAAACAATAAAGAATACAGATTTGGTAAGGGAGGTTTGAGGGCAAATGACAGATATAGTTGAAGCAGGCGGCGGAGGGGATTGACTCTGACCAGTTGGATGAGGCCTTTTGGTCCACAGAAAGAATTGGGCAACTTGTCAAACTGATTTTCATCGCTTCCTGAAAAACACGATTTTGAACGAGATTGACTCTGACCAGTTGGATGAGGCCTTTTGGTCAACAGAAAGAATTGGGCAACTTGTCAAACTGATTTTCATCGCTTCCTGAAAAACACGATTTTGAACGAGTCTATAATGACGGCAATTTGTGCAAATTATTTACGAAAGATAATTGCATAAATTTAAAATTAACCTTTAACATTGGCAAATGATAATTCATAAAATAATATTTTCAATGCTATTCAATTAGTATATAGAGTCGTAGACAGTTGATAAATGTATTTTATACACTTATTTATATTTCTATTCTTATTTAATTATAAATAAATTGAGCGATTGTGTACTTAATTTGTATAAATTATGTTAATTATAGGAAAAATCCCAACTTGGATACAATCAATGTGAAAAGAGGCTATTTAGAGCTTAATTGGAATTGATTTGAAATAATTGAAGATTAACTAGATTACAAGAGATCAATTGGAAGTATTAATGGAGCATTCGGTAAAAATTCATAAGTTCGGGAGTTAAATTCGACATTTGAAAAGTTTGAAGACTAAATTACAAACTGCGAAACTTATCGCAAATAAGCTATTATCATTTGGAAATGAAGAGAACTTATTTCCAAATTAAAAGAAGATGAATGCCTAAAGTCACATGAGAAAATGAGTTTTGTTTCCTTTTATTTCTTAAACTCTTTGATAGAAAATAATTCGAACTCTTTGGTGGAAATCAATTTGAACAAGAATTTTGCATAAATCTTGTTTTATTAATACACAACATCCAACAATTAGAGGGGGTTGTAAGATTTCATTAGATACATATATTCAAGACAAGGATTGGGGGATTCATTGTAAAAATATTAAAGTCAAAAAGAAGGGAGAAATCAAGAAATCAATCAAGGAGCCATGATTTCAAAATTTAATAAGGAGGCGGCAAAATCATGGTGTAAGCCAAATTTCAATCGGGCTTTTTCAGGGCCGAGCCATGGGCTGCCCAAGCCAAATTGACACCCCTTTTTCTATTCTTAATGTTTGGATTAATTGACCACTAATTCATTGATTTCGTACATAATAATTAAGTAAAGATGCAGATTATTTGTTTAGACCACATAGTAAAAATAGACAATTTAGCATTAATCGTAGAGATACTTATGATAGTTATTACTGCCGTTACTTAAATTTTTAGGACAATAATTCGTTTAACTAAAATTGATTCACATAGAGATATGAAATTGAATTAATTAAATAAACTCAATGAGAACTCGAGAGGTGTAAATTAAATACATTAGAAGGATTCGACCGGGTAAACATAATCAATTGTATAAAATTTGGTGATTGAGATTTAACACTTAAACCATCATATTAAAAAAAATCACTTTTATTTTAATACATTTAAAATGGAAAATCACAAAAAGAAAATGCATACCTTTTATTTGTATTCGATCAAATTAAATTTAGGAATAATTGAACCAATTGTTAGATAGTAGCGCTCGTGGGAATGATTGTAACCTAGTATTGAACCTTAATTTTAATTAAAAAGTTTTAAATGTCAATTGATTTTGTGAATTGCTTCAACTTCTATTTAGGGATGTCAACAAGCCGATTCAAAACTTGGGCTCGGTTCAAGTAAAAATGGGATTTCTTAGTTTCAATTCAAAGAATATGAATGATGTAGATAGAAATCCTATATTTTGCAACGAAAAGAATAGTAGAAATGGCATTTTTTGGCCCAAGTGGAGCCGAGCTTTTTGCTTGGCCAAAGAATTTAGGCTTGGGCCTTATCAAGCCTAGCCGCCTCGTGCATTTTTTTTTTTTTAATAATAATGAAAGAGGTAGTCTGCTGCCTCTACGTGGCTAGGGCTTGTATAAGTATTTTTCTACGTGTAGTTGCCAAAGTAGGTAGCAATATACAAATTTATATTTTTTCTTTTTTAAAAAAAAATGGGAGATGCTCCAAAATGGGGCTCGGTGGAATTGAGCCGCGAATCGGGTTGGCTCGGGCTTTTCCTGGGCCGAGCTACGGGCCGCCCGAGGTGGCAAGCCAAATTGAAACTCATACTTCTATTCTTAATGTTGAATTAATTGGCCACTAATTTATTGATTTCGTGAGCAATAGTTACGTAAAGATGCGAATCATTTGTTTAGGCCATGTAATAAAAAGCGGTAATTTAGTATAAAACATAGAGATACTTGTGCTAGTTATTGTGGTCATTGCATTAATTTTTAGAACAATAATTTCATTTAATTAAGATTGATTCGCATAGAGATATGAAATTAAATTAGTTAAATAAACTCAATGAGAACTTGAGAAGGATAAATTGAATACATTAGAAGATTCCGATCGGGTAAACATATTCAATTGTATAAAATTTTGTGATTGAGATTATGGGGATAATTATGGTAAAATTATGAATCCTAACACTTAAATTGTCATATAAGAAAAAAAATCACTTTTATTTTAGTATATATTTAAAATAGAAAATCAAAAAAAGAAAATACATACATTTTATTTGTTTTTGATCAAATTAAAGTTAGCAATAGTTGAACCAAATGTTACATAGTAGCCCTCGTGAGAATGATTTTAAATCTCAATTGATTTTGTGAATTTCTTTTACTTCTATTTAGCGAGTCAACGAGCTCAGCCGAAACTCGAAGCTAGGGCTCGGTTCAAGTAAAATGGTTCAGGATTTTTTTGACCCGAAAAAATCTAGGCTTGACCGGAGCTTTCAACTCTGGCCTTAACACACTGAGCCAGCATGTGTTTTTATATATATAATAATATAAAGAGGCAATCTATAGCCTCTACGTGGCTCGAGTTTGTATAAGTATTTTTCTATGTGAAGCTCCCAAAGCAGGCAGCAGCTGCTGCATGTATACAAATTTAAATTTTTTCTTTTATTTATTTATTTTTTTTTATAACTTTGCTCACGGGCTGGCCAGCATGGGGGTTAGCTCGGGCTTATGCTTAGGTCGATGATACAAAATGGGGCTCATCCAAAGCCTTAGCTGGGTAGAACTGAGTAGTGAGTTGGGTCAGCTCGGTCTTTTCCCGGTTCGAACCACATGTCGCTCGAGCCGATGTGCCAAATTGACATCCCTACTTCTATTCTTAATACTTGCATTAATTGACCACTAATTCATTGATTTCATGAGCGATAGTTATATAAAGATGCGGATTATTTGTTTAGATTACACAGTAAAAATCGATAATTTAATATAAAACGCAGAGATATTTATGATAGTTATTGCAGTCGTTACATAAATTCTTAGAACAATAATTTTGTTTAACTAAGATTGATCCACATAAATATATGAAATTGAATTAGTTAAATAAACTTAATGAGAACTCGAAAGGGGTAAATTGAATACATTAGAAAAATTCGATTGGATAAACATAATCAATTGTATAAAATTTGGTGATTGAGATTAAGGGAATAACTAAAGTAAAACCATGAATCATAACACTTAAACCTTCATATTAAAAAAAAATCACTTTTGTTTTAGTATTTGTAAAATAAAAAATCACAAAAAAATAAAATACATACCTTTTGTTTATGTTCAAACTAAAGTTAAGAATAATTGAACCAATTGTTAGATAGTAGTTCTCGTGAGAACGATATCCGGACTCATTGATCCGTTTTATTATTTGTTACAATCTGTACACTTGCGAGATATAAAAAACGACAACTAGTGTTTGGCATCCTTGTCGGGGACTATTTTTATTTAATATTTGTTTTAATTATTTTTTGTTTCCGTTTGATTTTTTTTCTTTTTCTTTTTTCAATTGATATACTTGTTTTATAAAACAAGCAAGAAAAGATATCGAAGGAAGATCGAAGACCAAGGGTTAAACAAGAAAATAAATAAATAAATAAAAATATATATGTGTGTGTGTGTGTGAATTGGATAGCTTTGTCGATTAATTGGATTCATTTAAAATTGTTTATGTTTCATAAATTGTGATAAGGTGATGCGCGTTGTTTGCTAATTTGATGCGGTTAATGTTAGATCGTATTTTATTGACTACAATAATCATGATAATTATTATGTATTTTTGGATTGGTTATATTGATAGAATAGGTTGAATGAACCTAGGTCTTTGTAAGTCAAGATCCTAATATATAGCACAATCACTTGACGTATTGAAAATGATAAGTTTGGGGGTGGTGTATATGTTGTTGGGAGCAATTTAGATTTGTGTTGATTCTGTGCATGTTGAAATTTGTGTGGAATGTTTTTTACTAACAAGTAGAGACTAAATGGTAACCATTTACTAGGGATTTGATTTCATTTATTTATCCCAAGAAAATAAAAATAAAAGGCATTGTACTAACTGTGGCACATAGGAAAAAGTTACCTACATTATTGTGTGAAACTATTGTCGAGTAATTTAGTCTTATTCATCACTTATGTTTAGAAGATGATCTACCTACATTTCACACAAATTTCCTGGGAATATGGTTGAAAAACAAGTTTGGGGATATGTATCCCACGAGAGAGTAATGAACTATTTGACTACTAAGGGTTGTGAAAGAACTAATTTTGAAATTTGTAATAATTTGATTGACTATACACAAACACACACATTGATCAAGCATTGAAATAAGTAAATAATTAGTTTTAATTGCATTATATATGATTTTTTATAAATCATCAAAAGATTTCAATAATTGATACGAGTTTGATAAAGTTATCTAATACATTTATATTTTTATTTGTTTGCTAGTGTGTTTAATAGATAATCTTGCTCGGGACAAACAAGAGTTTAAGTTTGGAGGTATTTGATAAGTGCATTTTATGCACTTATTCAGGCTCCTACTATTATTTAATTATAAATATATTGAGCGATTATCTACTTAATTTGTGTAAATTATGTTAATTATAGGAAAAATCCCAACTGAGATACAATCTATGTGAAAAGAGGCTATTTGAGGCTTAATTGGAGTTAATTTCAAGCAATTGAAGATTACTAGGATTTTAAGAGATCAATTCGAAATATTAATGGAGCATTCGGTAAAAATTCATAAGTTCGGGAGTTAAATTTGATATTTGAAAAGTTTGAGCACTAAACTGTAAACTCCGAAATTTGTCTTGGGTCAATTATTATGATTTTGGAATGAAGATGACTTAATTTCAAAATAAAAGAAGATGAATGACTAAAGTAACATGAGAAAAGGAGTTCAATTGAAAAGGAAATTTGTTTCCTTTTATTTTTTAAACTTTTTGGTAGAAATCAATTCGAACTCTTTGGTGGAAATCAATTTGAACAAGAACTTTGCAAAATCTTATTCTATAAATACAAAACATAGTCTAACAATTAAAGGGGGTTTGTAAGATTTCATTAGATACATATATTCAAGACAATGTTTTGGGGATTCATTATACATATATTATACAAGGGAAAAAGGAGGGAAAAATCAAGAAATCAATCAAGAAGCTAGAGTTTCAAAATTTTACAAGAAGAAAACTGAATCTTAGTGCAATATCTTCATCTTTTTCTCGTTTTTCACACCTGGTGATGTACTTTAATTCCTTCTTATATTTTTATTCTCTCATGATGTATAATTAAGTATTTAGTTAGGATGAATGATTGTAACCTAATTTAGAACCTTAATTTTAATTAAAAAGTTCTAAATTTCAATTGATTTTCTGATTACTTTCCCGTCTATTATTAATATTTGGATTAATTGGCCACTAATTATTTGATTCGTAATCAATAATTACGTAGAGATGCGAATTATTTGTTTAGCCCACATAGTAAAAATTGATAATTTAGTATAAAACGTCTCTTATGCTAGTTATTGTGACATAACTTCTTTCAACAATAATTTCGTTTAACTAAGATTAATTTGCATAGAGATATGAAATTGAATTAATTAAATAGACTCAATGAGAACTCGAGATGACTAAATTGAATACATTAGAAAAATTCGACCATGAAAGTTCGTAGTTTACTAACTAAGTTCGACCTTATGTGCGGAATAACTCTAGTTAAAGCAACAAATCACTTTTACTTAGTTTTTAGATGGTTAAGCATACAATCCAATTATCCTATGTTTGAATATCACAGTTTGTAATATGGAAAGCAAAGAAGACCAATAATTGATGACGGAGAAACCCAACTGGGTAAAAACTTCAAGATCAAGTCAGTTACCTCCACTATAGACAATGTGAGTTATAGTTCAATTCCAAACTATTTCTACTAGCTTTTGTAAACCCTGCAACTCCAAGATCTATTGCTCATTCCATCCTTACGATCTACTACCGTAGATACTATCCAGTCAACCTGCTAGACCTCCTGATCTACCTCCTGTAGCTTCCAAGTTCTATTGTACTTACAGACTCAGAATCTTCTACCAAGATTTGTTGTAGTAGTCTTACAATCTTTTGCACATGTCTCTTCCAAGTGGATACCCAGGAATCACCTATTCATGTTCTTCTTCCTGCGCTTGAATATCTTCCTTAAAATGTTAAGGAAGGTAGGTGTTTTGGATTAACGAACCTTGATATTTTTTCAAAACTCGGTTGCTGGATTACAAGAATTATGTTAATGAATCAATCAATGAATTGCCTCTTAGATCTCTCTAACAATGATATAAAAGTGTTTAGCAATTGTAGCACAATGAAGAAACCACATATTTTCATGCAAGATCATCTGTATTTATAGTTGGAAGTGTATGAGTAATATGCGCCGTATAAAACTCTCCAAAATCGTGAACTAGGGTTAGCCGCGTAACACTGTCGCTGGAGCGAGCGGACTTATCGCTCAAGCCAAAGGTGTGTCGCTCGAGCGACGCCTGGGCGATAAGCGAGAGACAATGGTTCTGTTTATGTCGCTCGAACGATGGCTAGGCATGAAGCTAGCGAAATTTTGATGCCACTTCTTCTTTGTTTTCAAACTCAAACTCAAACCCTAGGCTACCTAACTCAACTATACAAAATTGCACATTACTCCTTGACTTTTACACATGTTCAATTAAGTCTTTTTTGTTCACAAAATTGTCAATTACAATATTGAACCTAACAAATCGGGTAAACATAATCAATTGTATAAAATTTGGTGACTGAGATTAAGGAGATAAACATGGTAAAATCATGAATCCTAACACTTGAACCATCATATTAAAAAAAATCACTTTTATTTTAGTATATTTAAAATAGAAAATCACAAAAACAAAATACA
>CAIGRB010028599.1:66394-83842 GCA_903798255.1 Fraxinus quadrangulata
CGAGTTGAGGAACTTAAGAACACGTAATACTTGTGTGTGTTCGAACCGGTATTGTCACATGGAATAATTGTTTCAAAGCTTTCATGCTACCTTTAATTTCGACTTTACTTTGTTTGAATTACACTATGGTTAGATTCAAATTGAAAGATATATAATGCTTATGCATGAGTATTGTATACTTTGAATATGAGACATTATTAGATTTTGAATAAGTGGGGGATTGTTGATAATTTGTTGTTCAAAACGAAAAGGGAAGTGTGTGAAAAAAAAAAATTAATTAGGCTCACTCGCGCCCAAACTGGCGCCCCCACGCCTATTGAAAGTTTTCTCACCCTAAAATAGTAGTGCCCCCGCGATACTTTGAGGCGCCCCTGCGCCAGTGATCGTTGTGGTAGTTTTCTACCGTTGGGAGTTCAAATTGGTGACTTTTTGCTTATATTTTGGCACCACTTCATGAGAACTAATCAATGCCTATATATAGGTGGTCATTTTGGAGGGAAAAAGATGTAAAAATACTTGAAATCATTGTGATGATCATCATTCATTCCACAAATAAAGAAATCAATTCTTTCTTCATTCATATTCAAATTTCTCTTATGTTCTTGAAATTTTGGAGAATCATATAAGTGCTTAAGTGTTGAATTCTCTTCAAGGTTTGATCAATCTTACAAACCTTTTGCCGGAAAACCCTTTAAGTATTGATATCGTATTGGAGAGGAGACAAATATCGTTTGAGGACAACGATCTTCGTGTTTGAGTCTTTCATATCATTGGAGTTCTTGATTATTTGCATCGATTTCTACCAATCTCTTTATGTTGAAGATCAAAGACTACAAAAGAAGAGACTGCAATATGCGTAATTTGTGAGATAAGTTTATTATCTTCTTTTTGTTTATTTCTATTATTGAATTTAATTGGTCTTGGTTTCATTTATCATGTTGTTGTTTTAATCTTGATTTCTTCTCAATTTTCTCGCACAGTGAAAATATTCCCAACATAACCAACCACCAATGTTGACTATCATCTGTTGCTATTTGCACAGTAGGCAAGAGAACTTCGATCTAAGTATGCAAGCGTCAAAGATAANATTGTTTGATTCATCATGTTGTTGGTCTTAATTTTGGTTTCTTCTCCATTTCCTCTCATAGGGAAAATAAATTCCCAACATTTACTTCATATAAA
This sequence comes from Fraxinus quadrangulata, assembly GCA_903798255.1. NCBI lineage: Eukaryota > Viridiplantae > Streptophyta > Magnoliopsida > Lamiales > Oleaceae > Fraxinus > Fraxinus quadrangulata. The sequence goes on from CAIGRB010028599.1 coordinate 67,577, forward strand.
ACATCGCTTTTTAGATAAATAGCAATCAACATTTCGTGTTTTAGACTGTCACTTACTAATAGAACGTGTTTTAAAAGGTTAGTGGTACTATTTAATTCAAAATTTGAAGTCTAATCTAATAAAATGCTCAATAACTAAAATCTAAATAAGAAATAAGTCCAAACAAAAATTCACTCTAACTTAAACTCGATCCACGAAGATAGTTTTCTCAGCACACGAACAAAATATTAGTGTTTTGGAGTATTTATGATTACACACATATACAATTAAAGAAAACTTTCGAATACAATGAAATCTTAAACTTTCTTGAAGAAGTTTTTATATCCCGCTAAAAACTCTTGATGAATACTTGAGCTCTAATCTCCTTATATACTTGAAGTTACGGACTCGAAATCTTCTTGAATTGTTTTGAAAGAATCTTGAAGGACGATTGAAGGACAATAATATTTGTCATGTCCGTCTGCCACTTGTCTACTTGCCTCTCGTCGTCTTCCTTCTGGCCTTTTGAATAATGGAGTCAACTTTGCTAAAGTTTCTTTAATAAAACTAAAAGATTCTTTTATTAAAGTCATTGTATTTAAGTTCGTCAATTTTTAATTGTTGGTGGTGTTAGTAGGAATAACTTTTGAGGTGACAAGAATAATTGAAAAAAATTACATTTCTTGAACGTTAAACCCCCTCTCTTCAGTATTCATCCAAGTAATTGGGTTCATATAGTCATTTTAAAACCTTTTGAGTTTCTTGAGCAATCAGCTCATCAATGTCTGGCTCATAACACGTCTTCATTACTCTGGGCATAGTCTGTTTTTGAGTCTGACTAAGATGAATCATCTTGGTTTGATCTTGATTTCTTTGAAGAGGCTTCTTCCAAAGAAGTAATTTTCTCTGAGACAATTGCTAATTCTTCTGGAATCTTGCATTGATTGAATATGGATAAAAGCCTTGACTTTTTTTGCAAGAAAATCAGTGTGTTTTTCTTGTTCTTTCTTTGAAATTTTAGGTGCACCGATATTTTTTTATTCTTGAATGCCTTGGGACAGCGGTTTTTTTATAAAATTTTGACCACCATTTGATTTTGAACCTCCGAACAATCTTTTTAACATTGAATTCAAAGTTTGGCTTTTGAATGATATGGAAGTCCCAGTAGAAAATTCATAAGACTTTAAGATTGAAAGAGAATTGGAGTAAAAGTTTTTCTTAAGCTTTTAAAATCGATTTTGACTCATTTTTTAAATGTTCGAACCCTTGATGAGTAAGACTAGGTAAAATTGTTTCGTCAAGTCCAAAATATTCCAACCATATTTGAAATCATTTTGGAAAGTTTGAAAGACAGGCTTGATAGAATAGAATAAATCAGGAATTGATAACTGGTTTAAAATTAAAAACATTAAACCAAGCATTCTTATAGTAAAAATAATTGAAATGAGATTAATTTCATCTTTTAATAAATGCATTTGTATCTCATCCCATGGGCTATGTCCCCAATTTTCGTAAGACAAAACCCTTTGAATTGAAATTTTTGAAAAATCTATTTGTTTTGGCTTTTGAGGGTTTGAAATGTGAGTTATTATAGCTGATCCTGATTTAATAAGGATAGCTTTATAATAAGCTCTTGACTTTTTGATGTTTCTAGGCATGAAATAGAATTAAGGGGAAAATAAATCTTGAAAACATTCATTAAGGGATGAATATCTATGTACCCATGAGGTTTCCATCTCTAACACGGGCAATTGAATTGATTTGGTAAAATAATAGAAAGTTTTGAAAGATTTGTTTCTTGTAATCTCGAGAACGGGTTTGAACTGCTTTTTTTTTTTTTAATGGTTTTGACTTTTTGTTTTGGTGAAGGGTTTTGAAAGAGGGTCTTTGATGCAAGGGTAGTCTTTTAAGATGTGGAGGAGCATTGTCCTTCTCCTCTTGAACCATGAAAAGAACCTTGAAGATAATCGTCATTTGAGAGTATTGGAATTGAAGATTTTTTTCTTATTTTTTTTAAAGAAGAAGAATCCATTGAATCAATCACATTTATTTTCTCTCAAGTAGATTTCTTTTGCAAAAACTCTCTCGTTAAGAAATCTGCAAGAAAATTTGATTTACAAGATATATACAATTTTGAAAACAAAATATGACAAGATAGCTTGCAATCTTATAAACATTTGTTTTGAAATAAGGTTTTTTTACGTCTTTTGAAACTTTACAATCCATTTTTAAAACAATTCTTTACTGATTAAATCGTCTTGAAATTTTGAAGTATATAAAACAATTGATAAAATATCTTTCTTGATAGCTGAATTATTCTTTTGAGGGTAAGTCCAAACACCAGAGTGGAATCTAATCGACTGTTCTTGACTAGACTTAACAGGAATTTGCTTTTACACCCCACCATATCCAATATCTGATGCATATATCTCAACAATAATGGAGGTTGAAGGGTCTAGGATTGAAAGACAAGGGATACTCTTGAGAGCAGCTTTAACTTTTTGTACACTTAAAGTAAGCTCGAGACTCCATGGTACATGATACTTTTGTAGCATTTGAAAAAGGGGAGAGCACAACAGCCTTATCTCTTTGATAAAGTTCGACACATAATTGATACAGCCTAAAAAGTGCTGCTAGCTTGACTTATCTAAAATTTCATCAGGAAATTTTTCTGTGAATTCTAAACTTCTTCGAATTGGTGTAAGTGTCCCTAAATATATATAATGACCTAGGAACCTTATACGTGTTGGACAAATAACAACTTTCCTAGCTGATACAACTAAACCATTATTGTTAATGATAAGGATGAATGTATTGATATGTTTGAAATGTTGTTCTAAACTTTCATAAAATATTAGAACATCATCAATGTAAACAATAATAAAATTTTGAAAATGATTGAAAATATCATTCATGATTTTTTGAAATTTTCAAAGAGAGTTTTTGTGTTGTTCTAAACTTTCATAAAATATTAGAACATCATCAATGTAAACAATAATAAAATTTTGAAAAGGACTGAAAATATCATTCATGATTTTTTTGAAATTTTGAAAGAGAATTTTTGAGACCGAATGGCATAACATTCCACTTGTATTGACCAAAAGGGATATTGAAAGCAGTTTTATATTTGTCTTCTTCTTCAATTTGAATTTGCTAGAATCCTGACTTCATATCAAATTTTGAGAAGATAATGGATTTTAGTAATATGTTCAACAGATCTTTCTTTTCAGGCAATTGATATCTTATCCATTGAAGAGCTTTGCTGAGAGGCTTGTAATTGATAACGACTCGCGGAGTACCTTTATCGGTTTTAGGTGTATTGTTGATATAGAATGCAAAATAATTCCATTGTGATTTACTCGAACGAATAAGTTTCTTCTCAAGTAATCATGGATTTCCTTGACACAGTGATTAAGTAATTCTTTACTCATTTGAATATGATGAGATTTTGTAGAAATATTTGATCATTGAAAATCTGATGTGCAAGAAAGAGAAATAACATGTTTCTTCCTATCCCAAAAAGTATTTGGAATAGTTGAACATATTTCTTCCTCAATTTTATTTTGAAATAAATAATTTTTTTTTCAATAATTGTAGCTGTTTCTCAATTCTTTGAAACTTAATTTCTTCTTTGAGAAATTGAATATACTTTTTCTTGAAATTAATACTATTAATCTTTGAAATGGATGCTTCCTTTAAAGAATTAACATCTTTATAAGAATGAGGGTTTGTAAATTTGAAAAATACTTCTTGACCCAAAATATTTGTTATAAGTTCTTTTGAATAAACTTGAAATGGATATATTTAAACAATGAAAGGAGTTCTAAGAATAGCTTTTTGGTCTAAGTTTTTGACTAAATAAAATATATTTTTGAAATAGATATTTGAATTGCAAATATGAGCTTTTGAAAGTTTGTATTGAATGTTAAGTTTTTTACCACTGGTATCATAAAGACGTTCAGTAGTTTTCTCAAAATATTTTGTAGGGATAATTCATTCCCTAATGCAATTTCGATGAGTTCTAAAATCAATTAAGACTCTAGAAGTGAATTTGAATTCCTTGTTGACTACAATAGTGATATTCCAATACCATTTTTAAAGTTGAATACGATTAATGAAATTAAAATTTTCTTCTTCAATTTGAGAATTATCATGAGAAGTATGAGGAGTTTCTTCTTTAGAACAAGATGACGGGTCATGATTTGAATCATTTCTCATTCTAAAGAATTGGTTTTTAAGAAAACAACTTCCATACGAATATCTTTCATTTGACGTTCTAATGAAGTAATTTGAGAGTTCATTTCATTGATTTCTTACCTTAACTCGGAACTTGAGGATTTTGAGGATGAACTACGAGTTTTAAATCGATTTAATATATCTTTCATATTAAATGGTGTAACTGGAGATTTGGATGAATTAGGTAAAAGAAGAGAAAATTTATTCTTTAATTGAGGATCTTCGATCTTCTCAACTGTTTCTTGAATAAGTTCTTCTTCTATAAGAACATTTATGGATTTGCATCCACAAACTTCTTTACCTTGACAAGAGGTTGAAGAGGAATTTGAGCTTGTATCAACATCAGTGTCTTCTCGATGTTGATAGACGAGTTCAAGTTCAGAATCAAAATTTTCACCTCAACTAGAATTGAGTAAATTGAGAAGTTCTAGCTTAACTTCTTCATCAATTTAAAGATTGTTAATCTTCACCTTCATAGGACATTTATTGGATAGTGACCTGTTTGGTTACATTTCCAACATGTTATATTTGAAGATTTTGAAATTCGTTAATTTGAAAATTTTCTTTTTAGGAGGATAATTTTGAAAGGAATTTTTTTGAAAATGTTTTGGAAAATATCTTTTTCTCAAGTGAGAAGGAAGATGTGTTTTTTTCAATCTCGAGGAAGGACGAATGACTTCCTTGAAACCATATTGATCACATAATGATTCAAGTTCTTTGCGACTTTCATGTCTTTCTGATTTCAATTTAGCTTTGAGTTTAATATCATTACATAATGCTATCCTTCTTTATTGAAAAAAATTATAATTTCACCGTAAATAAAGCATATGGAAAGGTATCATTTTGTTAGAATTTGATGGCGTTTCTAACTCTTTCAACAAAGAGTTTTGGAATTTCAGAAATAAATCTTTCTTTCCAAAAAGATTGGTTACAATCTTCTTAGAAAAAAAATACTCTGGTAAGGAACATTTCCATATACCAACGAAATCTTGAAGTTTTGGACAAGTAAGATTTAATAAAATCTCAAATGTTCTATCTTGAAGTAAGATAGGAGTTCCAATCAAATGTTTGAGAATTGAAAATACAAGAGTATTGAAACTATCATTTTGATTTTGATTATTGGTACTCAATTTAGCTTTTTCCCTCTATTGGTCTCATCACTCTGCCTTTTTTCCATGTAATGCTTTTCTGCAAGTGCTTTAAAGAATTAATTCGATCTCAATCAAAATTTAACCATTGTGGAGTCCAAAGAAATAATTGAGTAAGGATAGTTATCTAGAATGATTTAAGAAGGTAGGAATTTGATCTTTGAATGAAAGGCTAAGGATAAATTCAAGAAAATATTTTTTGAATTCAAATTGGACACTTTTGAATTTGAAATTTTTTTTTTACTAAAAAATGAAATTTTATGTTGCTGGCAGTTTTACGAATTTTCATTTTTTTACTCAAAAATTTAACTAGATACCAACAAAAAAAATTTATGGATTGGAGACGAAAAGAATTGAAGAACGAGAAGAACAGGGAGAATTAAAAACAAAGAATCATATAAAAGAAAAAAATGATATAACCTTGATTTTTAGGACATCTCTGATACCAACTAATGCGAACTTACGTAGTAATTGAAATTACGAAATCCACATAAGATTGATTCAATTTCAAGAAAGCCAAGAATCAATGTTTAAGCTTTATTCAAAAATATTGAACCAATGAACGAACATAATCGTCGACAATATGTTTACCCCTTGATTACAAGACCCAAGAATCTCACTTGAATTGTTGAACGCCTCAAGAAATAATATTGATAAGTTTAGAATTAATTGGATGAAGAACAAGAAGAAAGCAATAATACCTTGCAATTAATCTCTCAATAATTATGTTTTCTACAATGAAAATAGTAACACTATTTATATGGAATCTCTAAAACCCTAGTTAAAAATGAATTAAACTCTAAAAATAACAAAAGATATCACAAAATAGAGTTTTAACTAAAATAGAAGATTGTACGAAATTAGGAAAATACACCGTCGAAAAATACACTATGTGGTCGCATAGTGTAAGTCGATGCGGCCGCATAGATCAACTGGGCTTCTCCTTTGTGGCCTCGGTAAAAGGGCATACGATCATATGTCCTAAACAACTATGCGGTCGCATAGTTGTTCCGTCCATCTACTCCGTTCATTGCTTGAATAAAGTTGATCCACTTCGTTTCATCACCTATTCCCAACATGGAAATTGTTCATTTGCTTGCCGTGATCAATGTTTCGTCCATCGTGGCTTAAGCAAACAGTCTCATTGCTTCTTTGAACTGCTTTACTCGTGACTTAGTCATTGACCCTTCATCAGTGATCAATGGATCATTGCTCTGACTTACCTTCGTATCACGAATCACATCAGATATTTTCACAAATCAATTTTCAGCCGAAAAATTTGTGCTCCAAATTTTTAGACTCAATTTGAAACACATTTTTCAGATAGCAAAAATGCGAATTGGAAAAATTGTATTTCTAGAATAATTGTAACTCTTTGAGTTATCTTTTTAACGCACTTTGAATCACCTCAATCGAACACTGGAAGAGAAATGTTTGACTAAAATACCGAAAGCTTTTCGAACTAGAAATAGACTCAGATCATGGTTAGGATAGATTTAAATTGACTTTACAAAGAAAATTATATATCATAACTTTATTGATTGTCAAGAACACATGAACGGAACTAAATTATAAATCAAGAATTGAAATAAATAACAATAGGCAAATTCAAGATCCAATACAATCATCCATAATTTGATACAAAATCCTAATTTTACAACTTTGTTAGATTAATTTAGAATAATCTCAAAATCAAACTCTCTTTTGTTTATATAATTCGAATTCCATACAAACTTAGTAAACTTGAATTGAATTTATTTCCTGTGAGACGACACTCTTAACTCATCAATTCTATTACCTGTCAACAATCTCATACGCTTAAGAGTTTTACACGAACAAGTTTTTGACAACGATGTCAAGGGAACAAAGTATTTAATTTAAGTTTATTAGTTTATATAGGATTTGATATTTTTGCAACAGGTAACCTCGACATGGATGATGAGGATATGTTTGTAAAAGACATAAATTTCAAACTTCATAATGGGATGCATTATACTGAGCAATGATTTTATACATGCACTAATCCCTTTATGTCAAAGATTTTGCGATTTAAACAATTTTAAGATGTCAAAAATAAACAATTGACAAATCTGATGAAGGGTACATATCTGAGGGCAAATATGCATCTACACATCTAGAGGATGACATCATGCTTAAGGGAATTGGTCATTCCCCATTGAACTAGGAAGCACTTGTAAATATTATAATGAATTTGTTACGTTGGATGCAAGCGAAATACGTACAGGAGATTTTGTATTCTGGGATCGAATTTAAAAGGTAGGGACATAATCCACTTGCAAAGATTGAAAGGAAAACGTTACTATGGCCAGTGAATTTAGACTGTGAATAGACCATTCAACTTGAGGAGATAATAATTATTGAAGAAGAGTATAAAGAGGATGAAAAATTAATTACAAAGGAACCATCGGACTTTCCAATTATTAATATTTATGCTAAATATCATTTTTTTCACCCGAAAGTAATTAAAAATCATACATCTAATCAATTAGGGGACAATTAATTATCATTAATCTCCTAATAATCATTCAAATAATACAAATACTTTAAATAAAAATATAGAATTTAATAAAAAAAACTTTGAAACATGGTGTTCAAAATTATCCTAACATCTGTAAAATTATCCAATACAAGAACACAATTTGAATTGGTAAAATATCATTCAAAATTAAAGGTTGGGTAGAAAGATAGAAAATTTTTGAATCATTAATTCCTTCAACGGTTCTCGAATTATCTTCTTAACTCTCATTTTTTAAACCTAAGAAAAGATGTATGCCTTGAAATGGGATAAATGCTTTGTATCAAAAGTTTCTCCAAAGCTTGTAATGAATATGAATATGTCTTCTCCTAGGCTTCTTTTCTCATAAAGAATAATGTCCATAGTATCCTCTAAGCTTCTCTAGCTTCACTCTTTAATTGTAGATGAACGTATGTATTTAGAGGCTCAAAATTAGGTTAAATCTTATGCCCTAATTGCTTTCCAAGAAGAGGTTAAATGTAATTTGGAAATTAACTCTGCTGTTTGGATTTCCCCGTGTGATCACATAATAGAAGTGTCTATGATCTTTCAACTCTTGCTATCGCAACCTGCAAGCCCTAAAATTTTCATCTCTTTCATTTTGATTCCTAACCTTTCTCTTAGTTTGGCTTGAGTCCCTTCCTAACTGCATCTTTATTCTTAACCTTCAAATAACTATATTTTGATCCTCAATATCTAGAATCATCAATAATTGATTCATTGCAAGTTCAAAATTAAGTTCCCAAGCTTTCGGAAAGATGGATTTAGCTCTTGAAATTTGTGAATGTCCTCTGATTTCTCTCTTTAATTGATTGGTTGATCATCAATTCTCCGAATAAATTCAGATTAAGCTCTATGATGTCTTTTTATGCTAACTACATCCAAGTTCGGGTTTTATCTAATTAACATATTTTATACCAAATTGGGTAGATATTTGCTCAAGTAGCAATAAATAGTCAAGTATAGAAGCCCACATAAATGTATAAAATACACTTATCGAACCCCCAAACATGAACTCTTGTTCGTCTCGATCAAGACTATCTACTTAATACCCAAGCAAACAAATAAAAATAATAGTATGTTAGATAACTTGTCGTACTCATATCAAGCAATGCCACTATTTGACAATTCATAAGAGGTTCATAAGTAATAGTTGTTAGGTTTTTAATGTAATGGCAAATCTGTGAACAAAAATGATTAGAGTTAATGTGCTATAAAAATCAAGGAGTGCGAATACTATTAATTGATTTATATTAGGTCTAAGATTCGAGAATGGAAAGAAGAAAAAAATTGCGTTGCAATTTCGCTAGACTGTCGCTATGACTTTGCTCAAGCGATAGAAAAAGAAATATTGTCGCCCGCCTGTCGCTTTGCCTTTGCTCAAGTAACATGCTGTCGCTCGCCAGCTTTCGCTCCAGTGACAGAGTTTCATAAAAAAATTTAATTCGCATTTTTAAGGCTTTTTACCCAACTTATTCAATTCTAAACCTAAACTATAAATACCAGCGAGCCTTTGAACAGTTTTTCTAAGGTTGATCATTGAAAAACTACATTTTGTTCCATATCCTCTTCATCAAATAAACTTTCAACCTTCATCTTTGTTTTGTTATTGGCATTGAAAACATCAAATCCATAATCCAAATACCAAACTGCTACTTCTTACACATCTTTCAAAGTTTTGAAGATCAAGGGAAGGTAATTGGAGTTTCAATTGTTGGAGAACACGAAGTTCTTCATTGATCTACAGAAGATAGATGAATTCATAAAGTTGAGAGTTGATGATGAAGTACGCAATCTAGGAGGGCTTTGAAAATTGCAACTGGGAGATGGTGCAGAAGTATGCAGTCTATGAGGGCTGTGAAAATTACAGTCAGGAGGTCAGAAAGTGCTAGTGGTAGTCGAGCATGTGGACTAAGTTCATGATTCATTTATAGTGGATTGTTCACTGGTAAAGTGATCGGAATTTTTACCCAATTGGGGTTTCTCCGTGATCTTTCTGGTTGTTTATTTATTGTTTTCATATAATTGCGGTAATTCAACTTAGAAAAATTGACTTGATTGATTAACTATCTAGAGATAATTAATAGTGACTTGTTGCTAGTTAATTATTAATTTTTAATTTCACATAATTACCTATTCACCCCATCTAGATGTAATTTGGGTCGAACCTCGTAAGTTCAATTGTTATTAGAGCATATTTCGATTCGTGACCCATAAATTAATCAAGATGACTTAGTCTCTATCCGTGCCTCCGTTTTTTTTAATGGAAGTAACTATGCATACTAGAAAGTTCAAACGAGAGAATTCCTTAAAGCATTAGATGAGCATATTTAGATCAGTGTACAAAATGGTTGGACTGTACATTCATGCACTGTTGATAGTGTAGTTACACCCACCGACATTTCTCTTTGGACCAAAGATCAAGTAGCTGATTGCAACTGCAATAGCAAGGGGTTTCATGCTCTGTTTATGGTTGTGTTTGTCGATGCGTTTAGGAGAATGTCGATGTGTGAAACTGTTAAATAGGTTTGAGATATCTTAGAGACCACACACGAGGGTACCAAAACTGTTAAAAACTCCAAACTGCATATGTTAACTATTGGGTTTGAAGAAATTAGAATGAAGGACGATGAATCGTTCTATGAATTCTATGTGAAGCTTAATGATTTGGTAAACTCAAGTTTCAACCTAGGTGAGAAGATCCCCGAGTCTAAGATAGTTCGAAAAGTCTTTGTATCCCTACATGAGAGGTTTAGACCTAAGATCACCGCTACTGAAGAAAGTAAGAACTTAGATGAAGTTAAGATAGATGAACTCCAAACTTATGAACTCGCCATTTCTCAACCAAATAAGGTTAAATCTATAGCCATGAACACCATTAGGGAAGAAGAGAGTGAATTTAATGATACTGAGACCCTTAGATATGACGAAATAACTTATTTCGAGAAATTCCAAAAGACAATGAGGAATAGGAGAAAATCTCACGATGGGAAAAATGATGTCTCTAGTAAATTCTCGAAAGATAAGCACGAGAAGAATAACCCTAGGACTTCTAGTAAGAAAACTCAATCAGCTAGATGCCATGAGTGTCATAGTTTTGGTCACTATATGAATGAATGTCCTAATTTGAAGAAGAATTTGAATAAAGGAAGAGGTAAGACATTAGCAGGATGAATCAGATTCAAGTGTTCAGAGAGAAACCTCAGGCGGTAAGGATGAACAAAATTTTATGACTTTCATGTCTATAACTAAGATTGAATCCGATAAGAAGAGTGAAATGGTGGAGAATGGTGAACAAAGTGAGAATTCTGAGGATGACTCTAAGGATGAGACTGATATTCATGAATCTTATCGACATTTGTTTAAAGAAGTCGTAAAATCAAGAAAGTCAATAAACCCGTACTAAAAAAAGGTTAATGAACTTGTAAGAGAGAGGGAGAAACTTTTAGGCGACATTTAGGATTCTACCAAAAATTTGGAAGAGTTAAAACTTATTAATGAGAATCTAGAAGCTAAAGTTAAATCCTTAAAAAGTGATCTAGAAAAATCTAATACTCAACTTCATTCCTTCATAAGTAGTACTCAGAAACGCGATAATCTGTTAGGGATGAACAAGCCTGCTAAAAAAAGCATCATCTAGGATACGTTCAAAATGGTAATACTGCTACTAGTACTTCCAAGACAACATTCATCCCAAACACCAACAAAATTAGGAATGATGCTAATCCTAAACTTAAGGGAAAGAATATTTTAGGATCGAGACCTAATAGACAATGTAGGATCAATCGCCTTATAAATCAGTGACAACATTCGCGTAGGTTTGAACCTAGGTTTATTCCCTCTTGTCACCATTGCGTTGCACTGGGACATACAAAACCTATGCGTCATAAACTTACGACTAGTAGTAAAATTAAGGATATCTCAAGCAAGGTTAACTTCCTTGCTAATTAGATTAGCCACTTAACTGAGATGATGACTCAGTTAACTATAATCACATCTACTTCTTAAAAATGGGTTAAGAAAATTGATCTTCCTAGATCTAATGATTTGAATTGCTATGTTACCCACGTTGCACTTAATGCTCAAAATAACTCTATGTAATATCTTGATAGTGCATGTTCGACACATGTGTGGTAGCAAAGCCTTGTTCTCCACTCTCAATGCTTGGAATGGCGGTATGATTACTTTTGGAGACAGGGCTACCGCACCTATCCTAGGTAAATATACCATTAATATATCTGGATTTCCTGCTATCTCAGATGTGCTTTATATGAAAGCTTTAAAGTCAAATTTGTTAAGTATTAGTCAAATATGTGACGCTGATTTTGAGGTTAGTTTTGTCCAAAAAATGTATAACATGTATGATTTTACTGGTAACGTTGTTCTCGAAGGTATAAGAACTTCTGACAATTGTTATGGAGTTCTTCCTAGTTCCAACTATGTATGTAGCAGTGCCAGAATGTGATGAAACTGTGGCATCAACGCCTTGGTCATATGAACTATGAGAGTTTCTCTAAATTTGTTAAGAAGGAACTTGTTAATGGTTTACCTAAACTTGAAAATAATGAAAACACTTTGTATCGATCGTGACAACAAGGTAAATAGACTAGAGTAAATCATAAATAAACTTCTAAAATCTTGACAAACAAGCCGTTAGAATTACTCCATATGGACTTAATGAGACCATATAGGACCGAGAGTCTTGGTGGTAAATGATATATTTTGGTTGTGGTAGATGATTTCTCTCGATACACATGGAATGACCTGTTGAGAGAAAAATCTGAGGTATTTAGTCTTGTTGTATCTTTGTGCAAAAGGTTTAGAAATGAGAAAGACTTTACAATATCTAGAATTCGGAGTGATCATGAAAAAGAGTTTGAAAACTCTAATCTTGAGAACTTCTGCCTGGAAGAGGGAATCTAATATGAGTTCTCCTCTCCAATCACTCTACAATAAAATAGAGTTATTGAAAGGAAAAATCGTGTGCTTCAAGAAATGGCTAGAGTCATGCTTCATGGTAAGGGACTAGCTATAAATTTCTGGGGTGAAGCCATCAACACTGCATGTTATAAAATAAACAGGGTTTACCTTAGACCTAGAATTGATAAAACACTGTATGAGATCTGGAATGGTAAAAGGCATATTATCAAGTACTTTCGTGTGTTTAGCAGCAAGTGCTATATTCTAAGAGATAGAGAGAATTTGGGCACGTTTGACTCCAGGAGTGATGAGTGAATTTTCCTAGGATACTCTAGAAATAGTCGAGCCTATCGAGTATACAATTCTCGTACATGGGTTGCGATGGAGTCCATCAATGTAATGGTACATGATGTTTGCAATTAGGGGAAGATTGAAAGAGATTGGGAAGAGTTAGATCACTTGAGTGTAGATCCCATCACGGTAACTAAACCTAAAGAAACTTCAATTCCCGATTCCTCACACACTTCTAAAGGCCTAGAAACCTCCAATGAGGAGTACTCAGCTGATGATAAAACTAAACCTCCTAAAGAACCTTCGTCTAAAGTTAAGTCTAATCATCCTAGGGTAAATATTATTGGGGATTTAAATAAAGGGATAAGATTTTGTAAGAGGGGTTTAAACAACCTGATATTTGCTAGTTATGTGTCTCAGATTGAGCCTAAGAAATTCGAAGATGCCCTTAGTGATGAATGTTGGGTAAATGCGATGCATGAGAAGCCAAATCAGTTTGTGAGAAACAACGTATGACATATAGTTCTTAGGCCTAATAATTCCAATGTTATAGGTACTAAGTGAATATTTAAGAATAAAATCGATGATCAAGGTACCATAACTTAAAACAAGGCTAGGTTAGTTGCCCAATAATATACTCAGGTTGAAAGAGTTGATTTTGATGAAAAAGTTTCCCCAATAGCTCGACTTGAATCCATTTGAATTCTTCTCGCTATTGATTGCACTTTATGATTCAAATTATATAGAATGGATGTCAAGAGTGCTTTCTTGATTGGAATACTTCATGAAAAAGTCTATGTTGAACAACCTAAATGATTTATTGATCCTAAGTTTTCGCATTATGTTTATAAATTGAACAAAGCCTTATATGATCTTAAACAAGCTCTTAGAGCTTGGTATGATAGATTAACTACATATCTCGTGGGACCTGATTTTTCTAGAGGTGGTACAAATAGAACTTTATTTATTAGAAATATTGAGGAAACCATCACCATAACTCAAATTTACGTCGATGACATCATTTTTTGTTCTCCTATAAATTATCCTACTCATGATTTTGTTGAATGCATGAAGCAAGAATTTGAGACGAATATGGTTGGAGAATAAAAATTACTTTCTTGGTCTCCAAGTTAAATAAACTGATGATGGGTTGTTCATATCTCAATTGAAGTACGCTAAAGACCTTGTCAAACATTTTGGACTAGTAACAAGAAACACACTAGAACCCCCATGAGTACTAATGTCAAGTTAGGTCATGATCCTACAAGTAAGAGTGTTGATCAGACACAATATAAGAGTATGATAGGCAGTTTACTTTATCTCTCTGCAAGTAGATCTGACATAGCCTTCAATGTTGGGATGTATGCGCGTTTTCAGGCTGATCCCAAGAAATCTCACCTGAGTGCCGTGCGACGTATCATTAGATATATCACATATGGGTCAATTATACAATTTACTCCATGTTAACTTGAGTTACGTATGTATGAAGGGTTACTATCCATTGCTTATACTTATACATGCTAATAACTACATTATTGAGTTATTACATGTTAATTATCAGTCACTTGTCATTTGTGACAAAACAAAAAGGGAGTAATAGTAGATATTTTGAAACTTATAGAAGTGACCTAACTTGACACTAGTGTTCATGGGGTTTTTTAATTATCGGTTATTGTATGTTAATTATCGGTCGCTTGTTCGGTTTTTAATAATTGGCAAATATGTGAATAAAAAGGACTAGAATTAATGTGCTATAAAATTCAAGAAGTAAGTTGCAAATACTATTAATTGAGTTATATTAGGTCTAGGGTTCGAGAATGGAAAGAAGAAAAAATGGCATCACAATTTCGCTAAACTGTTGCCAAACGATTTTTCTAAGGTTAATTATTGAGAAAATACATACTGCTCAATATCCTCTTCATCAAATAAGCTTTCAACTTTCATGTTTTGATTTGTCCTCGGCATTGAAAACATTGAATCCATAATCCAAATATCAAACTGTTACTTCCTACACGTCTGTCACATTTCTGAAGATCAAGGGAAGGTGACTGGAGTTCCAGTTATTGGAGAATGTGGAGTTCTTCATTGATCCACAGGAGATAGAAGAATTCATAAAATTGAGAGTTGGTGTAGGAGTATGCAATTCAGGAGAGTTTTGAAAACTGCAGCCGAGAGATGGTGTAGAAGCACGTAATCTATGAGGGCTGTGGGAATTGCTGTCAGGAGATTAGAAAGTGCTAGTGGTAGACGAGTTTGGCGGACTGTAAGTTCATATTTCGTTTATAATGGATTGTTGACTGGCAAAGTGCTTGGAGTTTTTACCTAGTTGGGATTTTTCCGTGATCATTCAGGTTGTTTATTTATTGATTTCATATAACTGCGGCAAATCAACTTAGGAAAATTGACTTGATTGATTACCTATCTAGAGATAATTAATAGTGACTTCTTGCTAGTTAATTATTAATTTTTAATTCTACATAATCACCTATTCACCCTCCTCTATGTGTAATTTGGGTCGAACCTCATAATTTTAATAGTAATGTTACCATAATTAATTTTTTACTTATTCAATACTCAATCGATGTGTGTACATAGACACTTTAATCACCATGGACTTTCTAGGTAGATTATTTCTCAACCATTGATAGTAAAATATTTCATTTCTCCCTCGTGGAATACACTTCCCTAATCTGTTATTAAATCTCACTTGGGGTGTTTAGTCTAAGGTTGATTTCACAAAATTAGTCCTCTCTCACTTAATTAAATTTG
Source organism: Fraxinus quadrangulata (assembly GCA_903798255.1). Classification (NCBI taxonomy): domain Eukaryota; kingdom Viridiplantae; phylum Streptophyta; class Magnoliopsida; order Lamiales; family Oleaceae; genus Fraxinus; species Fraxinus quadrangulata. The sequence goes on from CAIGRB010028599.1 coordinate 83,456, forward strand.
GTTGAGTTTTACCAATGAATGTCATTATCTCGATATGTATTGATTCTCCCTATATTTGAGTGTTTGAACCTCCAAACTTCAAATAGGATAATGACCTCACTAGAAATATAATTCCAAATTAAAGTTAGGGTTAGCCTTGCTGAAAAAATGTTTATAATTGTTTTTTTTTGGTGTGTTTTTCTTTTATCTTCTTTTTTTTTTCATTGTGTCACTTCTTCAATTTTTAGGATCTTTTCTTTGATTATCGAAAATAGTTTTTACTTTATATTGTAAACATACTTTTTCTTGGTAGATCATTTTCTAAAATTTTTTTATGAATAGGTTCTAATTATGAAAGACTAGCTTCAAACAATAATGTAGATGGTAGGGATGGCAATTTACATTATA